>JAKCPI010015127.1:0-10270 GCA_023213315.1 Euborellia annulipes | reverse complement strand
GTATGTGTTTTAAATAGGGTCCGACCGGAAACAAGATTTTCAACCGAAACCGAAACCGAATATTCGGCCATAACCTTAGTTTCCCACGCCGAAACCGTAACCGAAACCGAAACTTGTATTTTCTAAAAAAATTTTTTTCATTTTATCTTTTTTTTTTTGAATTTTTTTTTCCTCCCTTGAAAATCATTTTACCTTTTTTTAGGGAGACTAAATTTTTTTTCTCTCTCAAGTGCAAAATTATTTGACCTTTTTTTTTTTTGCATGCGAGTCTCATCCCATTTTTTCAGACTCTGGTTTCGGCCGACCGAAAGGTTCTGCCACTTTTTGGCCGAAACCGAAACTACGGCCGAAACCATATTTGGCCGAAACTGGCCGAAACCGTAACCGAAACCGAATATTCGGTCGGTTCCTAGTTTTAAATTGTTTTATTGGAGTAAAAATGCACACCAAGTGTCTAAATAAGTATTAAGTTTATAAAACAATGTTGAAACACATAACCTAGTGTATAATTTCAATTCCCTACATAAATTAATTGTAAAAATTATATTGAATAAAATTAAATACATTGGATGCCCTCGGGCTTGGTGTAGTAGGCAGCGTGCCTACCTACTTTACTGAATGTCGCGGGGGTTCGGAACCCAGGCCGTCCGGTGATTTTATTTAAGCCATTTGGATACCAAATGGCTTAAATAGAAATGCCTGAACCCTCAATAGATATATTTATAAATAACGAGTATCGTTTAAAGTCTTAAATGGGCTAAGTTGGCGAAAAGACTGTGTGAATGAGAAAAAAGTGTGAATGTTTAAAAAAACAAAAAATACATTGGATGAAAGTGCGAATAATTTGCAAATCAGCCAGAGGCCTATAACATTCTAAAAAAAAGAATAAATAAACTAACACTGAAATTACTAAAACTACACTAAAATAATTCCTCGACACATTCTATCTAATCATTAAAGATGTAACGTACAGTGGGGGGCAATATCAAGTCCCACCCATGCGTTTTCTTGTTGTGATTATTTCATTGTTTTTATAAAAGAAAATGAAAATCTTTACTGGGAATATACTAGGTTTGAATCATGAAAGTTTTCATTAAAAAATATATAACATTTTTTTTTTAAACAATGAAATAATCACAAGTAGAAAACGCATGGGTGGGACTTAATATTGTCCCTCACTGTACATTGACTATTCCATGGGATTAATATTTTTTATAGGACAGTAGATAGCCAAGCACTATTATTGCTCAATCAGTGCACTCTTCCCAGAAACATCACAAACAGCCTCTTCGCTAGTGAATTAATAACACTGATTTTGTTTTATTTTGTTTCTTTAAAAAAAAAAGACTAATTCCTGACCGGAAATTCAAAAAAAAAAAAAAATAAATAAATAAATGGAGTTAATAGGTGCGTGCAAATGATCTTTCGATGATTTCCGCTCTCTCGCCTGTTAAAGGCCAAAAGACCAGACACCTTCAAGAAAGCACACACAAATTCCTAAACGGGTGTCCCTTATAATTAATTAGTAACTCACCTTCGACGAGAGAGGTGAGGAGAGTAACATTCGCCGCTTTACGCCTTCCCGCCGGTAAATTCAATCCGATTTTTTCTAATTTTTCTCGTAAAAGACGACCGCCGTTTTTCGATTTCGCTCTGCAAAACAAACAAACAAAAAAAAAAAAAAAAGATATATCAGTAAAATTTTTCTTGAACATTGTTTGAAATACAATATTACTTTTATTTCAGATTTTTCATTTTCCGACTCTTTCTTCCATAAAGCCAATGTTAAATCCAAAAATAATACGCTCTCAATTCCCTTTGAATGTCCAGACGTTTCGGGCAAAATTTATTCGTCCATCCTCAGTGAACTCTTCTAGTGGGAGAGAGTTAAGTCTCCTTTGGTATACATAGTGGTTGTTAGATTCTACTACGTATTCTCTTTTATATAATAATATGATGATAAATGAGTTCTTTGATATTAAAACTTTTTTTTTTTTTTTTTTTTTTAAAAACATTCACACTTTTTTCTCATTCACACTCACACTCACACACACATTCACACAGTCTTTTCGGCAACTCAGGCCATTTAAGACTTTAGACGATAACCGTTATTATATAAATATACATATAGGGGTCCAGGCATTCTTATTTAAGCCATTTGGTATCCAATTGGCTTAAATAAAATCATCGGACTGCCTGGGGTCCGAACCCGCGACGTTTGGTATACGAGGTTAGCACGCTAACCTCTACGTCATGCCCCGAGGGCATTAAAACTTTTGCTATATTCATAGTCAAGATACAATCAAGTAATGTGAAGAAAGCCAAATGATTTTCTCTTATATTTACCTATTCATTTTATTTTAATTTTAATAAATACACATGCAAAAGTGAAACAAAAATATGATTCTATATTGTGTATAAAATGTCTAAATATGAGATTAAAATTTTTAAAAACAACCATAGTTTATTTCAAGCAGTCAACATTTAAGGGGTCTCGGGAGCGAAGGTGTTACGCATGTTTTTCCCGATAAGATGGCGTTGGGTGTCATAAAAAGTATGCCCAAAAAATCACGTAATTCAAAAATTTGCCAAGAGATGTCAGAATGGTAGCTAATAATATTTAATGCATTTGGTTGATTTTCATTGATCTTTTAACAATAAATACTTTATAAATGTTATTATATATTATGCATCTTTAATAAAAGCATAAAAATATATAAATATAGGCCAGATATAGGCCAAAAGGGGATCTGCTGTTAGACTAGCCTGCCATCTATTGCAAGAATGCTGAACTAATTTGACAGTTGGTTTTTTAAATAAATCATCTAAGCTTATTTTAAAAATTCCTTAATTAATATGTGATTAATAATAACAATAAATTCATTTTTAAATTTAAAATAAAATTAAAGATTATTGAGACAGATTGTTTTTTGTATTTGCTTGATAACAAAAAAATTAATTATGATAATTTTATAAAATTTAGACGTCGCTCCTGAACCCTCCTTAAAATGCAAGTTGCTATGGGAAACGCAATATATCTCGACATAAAAAGAAATCTAGTACGACCAATCACACCAGATATTTTTGATTGATTGAATGACGATAGGTAAAAATCCCCCCTCCTTTTAGGAAATATTCTCTCTCTCTCTCTCTCTTAGCCCCTCCCCCCATTTCTGACTATTAAAACGAGGGTTTCCCAAGTTGGGAAGGCGAGTGATCGGCACGTTCCGTTTTAAAACAAATGACTCGCTCGCAAGGATTAGCGAAGTGAGTGAGGGTGTCGTACGACTTTTTGCAACTTCCCACTCTCTCATCCTCATTAGCGAGAGAGAGAGAGCAAAAATATGCGTTAACAATCCATACAATATAGTACAAGAGACACTTGTTAAATTTAATGACTCGAATGTTGTTGTTTTTGTTGTTGTTGTTGTTTTAAATGGGAAAGAAATGTTTTTTTTTTTATTATAAATCAACTAAAAAATACAGTTCTAGTTTAGATAGGGTGTAAATCATTAATTAATTAATTAATCTCGGGTTATAATAATTATACTCTTTGGCTTTAATGGCGGTCGACGGTGCCCACTTCAAAGAACAAACGTGATACTTGATGTCATTTTATTCAATTAAATGACATCTTATAGATATGTTATTTAAGATAAAAAATCTCAAAGAATACAAGAAACTAATAGTGTATTCTCGTAGACCTACTTAAAGTAGAAATTTTATTTCCACCCTCACCTAAATATAAGAATTTTCTTGTGAAAAAAAAACGCAAATTTTATAATAAATACAAAGTGTTATTTCGGAGAAATAATTTGATGGTTGCCAGACGAGCCACATGGTCGATTTCGAGAGTTCGGGGTGAAAGAGATGAGATCCACTGAAGAAGGTGTCCATAAGGTCTCCGAATTTCTAAAATTTTGCACTTTGAAATGAGTAAACACCCCAACCGTGGTCCCACCATTCTCTTCCTCTCGCTTCCTGGGAAGATAGATATTTGGGGATGAAAAAAGAGAAAGAACATCTTTATTAATTACCGACGTTTCGCTCATTTCTCCCTCGGTCTTCTTCATGTTTGAAGTTGTTGTCTTTTATTGAGTGGCCTGTAGGAAATATAATTTTTTAGGCTGCTTTAAGAGCGTTGAGCATTACTCAGGCCGTTCGATTTGGGGCTTTAAGCATTCACAAATCAAGTAATGACGTCTTAATTACTTTATAACTTTCGCTTACAAATGCTTATTCCATTTACCCTACAGTGTGAGCGATCGTCAGCACTCGTCTGTCAAAAAAAAAAAAATGGCGGTCCAATATTATTTAATAGATGCTGTTAGGGAAGAACAGGTGTTTTTGACTGCGGATGGCAAGTTCTTCTTTCCTTATTTCCGAAATCATTGCAAAATATTAAAACATTATGAATTGTTTTCTTTCAAAATGTTATACATAACCTATTAGTGTCATTTTTATTAATTTTAAACTGGTAACCGTTGGCTCTAGTTGAAACATTATGCTTTAATAGGAGAATTAAATTCACAAGGTTTTCTGTTTCAAAAATATATTAATTTGATATTAACACTTTATACGTATTTCGACACCATCATCTTCAGAAGCGAATTACATACTGTATGTATTCGCTTCTGAAGATGACACATATGGTGTCGAAATACGTATAAAGTGTTAATATCAAATTAATATATTATTGAAACAGAAAACCTTGTGAATTTAATTCTCATATTAAAGTCATTTTTTTTTTTAATTTTTTATTTATTTCTTGAAACTTTTTTTTCTAATTCCTTTTTATAAGAGTATGCATTTTCTTCATCTATATCAAATAATTCAACTAATGCTGTTATTAAAGCACCTATGACAGAAATTAATTTTTCATCCGCCAATTTGTTTGCTTGAAATCGCTTATAATTGCCAATTCAAACGCTAGAAGTGAGCGCTTAAAGCGTGTGAGCATCCAAATCGAACGCGCCCTTAGTTTAGAATGGAGAAGTGAGAGACTGGCCCTTAGAACATGAAATAAGAGCTCTAAAGGCACAAATTGTTTATTAAATGGACAGGTTTGAGAGAAAATTCTTATTCTTAAGGGTGTTGCTAAAGTTTACTTGAGAAAAAAACGCTAAATTTTCAGAAATTATTATTCCAAATACTTAATAAAAAATTTCTAAAAATATAGCTTTTTTTTTCTCAAGTAAACTTTAGCAACAGCCTTAAGGTTTTCTCTCTAACCTGTCCATTTAATAAACAATTTGTGCCTTCAGAGCTCTTATTTCATGTTCTAAGGGTCAGTCTCTCAGTTCTCATTCTAAACTATAAAATTATATTTCCTACATGCCGCCACTCAATAAAAGACAACACTTCAAACATGAAGAAGACCTCGAGGAAATGAGCGAAACGTCGGTAATTAATAAAGATGTTCTTTCTCTTTTTTCACCCACAAATATCTATCTGACCAAGGACTGAGAGGAGGAGAATGCGGGGGTGCAAAATTTTATTGTCTCGATTTACTTTTTGATCTTTCGTTCAGAACTATCGCTATATATAATAGAGGAAACATTAATATTATTTATTTTTTTTTTTGAGATGGGATTAAGACAATCTGACAAAATTGATGTCATAAAATAATATTAAAGAGTAGGAGGAAGAGAGAGAGAGAGAGAGGTAACAAGCCATCTGATGTGGCCAGGGTGAAGAAGAGAGAGAAAGAGAGAGGTTCATTGACCTCAAGGAGAGAGAGAGAGAGAGAGAGGCAAGGTGTGTCCGGCCAATGAACAAGGATATAAGATATCATCGGATTCAATCAGCAGATGAAAGAGATCAACCACAAATGGAGAAAAAAATCGCACACAAAACAACAACACTAAAAATAAATCGAGGAGCAAGAAGAGAGAAGGGGTTCAATCCTGAACGGGAATTTATCTCTTTAGGCCCATATGAGATGAATCTCCTTTATAGAGACGTAACACTTAACACAGAAAATTAATCTAATTATTATAATTAATTCAAATATGGAATAATAGCCGCTCCGTCCGTATTAAAAATACATCCCTCTTATCGCCCTCGGGCCTTGGTGTGGTGTCCTTCTGTACCAAGAGTCGCGGGTTCGCATCCCGTCTCATGCGACAAAAATTTATTAATTAATTAATTGGCTGCAAATAAATTAAAATAGATAAAGACGGGATCTACATGGCCTCCGATGCCGAAAAAGACCTTAAATAAATTATTAAAAAAAAAAAACTCTTATCCATTGGGGAGGGCCAATATATATGCGGGGCAGGGTGTCCGTGTGTCTGTCTTTTTTTTTAAAGACACACTCACAGTATTTTCGGCAACTCAGGCTATATAAGACTTACGTTATCCGTTATTGATTAATATACATATTTGGGGTCAAGGCATTCTTATTTAAGCCATTTGGTATCCAAATCATCGGGTTGCCTGGGTTCCAACCCGCGACTTTTGGTATTCAAGGTTAGCGCGCTGACCCCTGCACCAGGCCCCGAGGGCGGTCAATCTGTCTTAATTCAATCAGTGTCCCATTCCCGATCTCTCTAAGAAAAAAAAAAAAAAAAAAAAAAAATTTAATTAAATAAGAATTTTTATTATTTTCCATTTGTGAGATTTAATTATTTTAATTAATTTTAATTGGCTTTAATTTTTCATTTGGCTTAAAATTTCATAAGGAAAGACAACTGCTTCCCAATAGGCGAATTCATTTTCTTGAACTTTTCACGCCCCCCCCCTCCGTTTTGAGAATTTGGGGACCTGGAAATGTTTCCTGGACTACACTGTAAAAAAAACTTCCAGAAAACTTCCTATACAAGTATAGGAACTCTGTTTCATAAACTGTTTATGAATATATATGAGAAAGTTCAATTTGTTGCCAACCTAACAAATTTCTTGTATATTTTAAAATTAATTATTTTGGGAAAAATTGTTAATTTTAATTTTAATTTTTATAGCTATTTAGTTGAATTACTTTATAAAAATTATTTAATTAGTATGACTTCATAAATATTTAAATAGTTTAGAGCGCGAATTTCAAACCAGAATTTAAAAAATTTAGATTTGTGAAATAAATTTTAAAAGAATAATTTCAAGTTTCCTTAAAATAATTATAAAATAATATTAATAAAAATTCCTTGAGGTAGTCGAGTTATTTGAGAACGTTTAGACCAGTGATTCTCAACTTGTCGCGGGACACTTTTAACGATTTCAAAATTTGGCGGCACACAAAGAAAAAGATAAGTTTAAAAGTTGGTAATTTGTTCATAAACTTTTATATTAATTTTATTTCATATCCTGGGTATATTAATATTAAATTACCGAAGTATATGAAAAATGAATGAAAATTCATATTTTTTTTTACAGTGTATCCATAATACCATCTATAACACTACCAAATTTTGTTTCAAAATTCCATCAGGAAGTTGGTCAAACAGAGCGTGACAGATGGACGGACGGACAGGCGGCCACTCTGCTATTATTATATACTGAATAGAAGATAGACTAGTAGCAAATCTCTCTATAACAAATTACAAAACAATTAATAGCTGAGATGATATATTAATAAGAGGGTAGAAATGAGAGATGAAGCCAAGGTTATTTCTTTATACGTTTCGGCCGTAGTTTCGGTTTCGGCCAAAAAGTAGCCGAAACTTTCGGCCGGCCGAAACTTGAGTCTTAAAAAAAAAAGGTCAAATGATTTGCACTTGAAGGAGAAAAAAAATTTTGTCTCCCTAAAAAAAAGGTAAAATCATTTTCACGGAGGGGAAAAAAATTTCAAAAAAAAAAAAATATAAATTTTTTTATAGGAAATACAAGTTTCGGTTTCGGTTACGGTTTCGGCCGAAACTAAGGTTGAGACCGAATATTCGGTTTCGGTTTCGGCTGAAAATCTTGTTTCGGTCGGACCCTAGTTTAATTCACACAGCTGACGTTTCGGTTCCGTGTTTGAACCATCATCAGAGTTGGGGAAAAGTCATTAAATTAAACGTATAAAGAAATAATCTTGGCTGCATCTCTCATTTATACCCTCTTAATAATATAACAATTTGAGAGAATTTTTTTTATACCCTTTTTCTGCTAGTGACGCCATTTAAGAGTTATTATATAAGTTTTTAAGTATCGGTGTTAGAGTCGGATAATTTTCAGAAATTTTTTACCTCAGAACTTTCTAATAAATCTTCAGAACAATGAGAAAAGTACAGAACAACATGAGAGTCTGATAAACAATGACAACTTTGTAATTAAATTAGATAAAGGGGCGGATACAAGGGAGTAAAGGGGTAGTCACCCCCCCCCCCCCGAGATTTGATAAAAATAATTTTTTTTGGAAATTAAATTTTTATTTTTTAATATAAAATTTTAAAAATTAATACTTAAAAATTTGATTTGTATATATATTCTGGCAGACAAGTACAGAATGCAACTTTAAAGAGAAAGTTGTGCTCTGTGCGACCAGTCACACCAGATACCCCCACTCGAAATTAATGGACTAATAAATATTGCCTGAAACGTCTCCTTCGGCATTTGGCTTGGCTGTCTTGCACTCCCCGCTAGGCTCTTCTTTTATTCATCTTCTGAAGGAACTCACCTCCTGAGGACTCCACCAAGTAGCGAGGCATTGAGGCACTCGGGAGGGCTGAGACGACGTTGCACTTCACCCACCGTCACTTTATATTTACTTGTACTGCTTAATAAAGACAGTCTTCCTGGTACACTGCAGAACACATCGGCAGGTGCCGCCGACCCCGCTGTGAACACACCCACGCATACATTCCATAAGAACAAGAGGTGTCAAGACTCAACTATTAATTAGAAAACAAACATATCTTAATTTAATTATGCATTGATTATATATTGTTTCGATTAATGGCTGATAACGCTCTCTTCATTTCAATGAAAAAAATCTGGTGTGACTGGCGCACAGCACACAACTTTCTTTTACCTTCGGTAATCGAAAGTTGTGTACTGTGCTTGTCACACCAGATTTTTGTGTCGACATGTATTTAGTTCCCGGCAGTAGGGAATATTTGAATTCAGATGTAAAATTTATAAGTATGGGAAAATATTTATATTTTGTTACCATGGCAACCATTTCTCCTATCTTTCCTATGAAGCACAAGAGTAAAGTGTGCTTCAAACAATTTTGAGGGCAAAGCGAGAATATCCATTTGAAAGAGCATCTAAAAAATAATTGATTTTTGAATTTTAATCAAAATCGTTAGAGCGAATTTTGAGAAAATCGAAAAAAACTGAAAAAGTACATCAGTAAAGTACTAGTACTCTTTGGCCGATTTTGATTAAAAGCTTATTTTTCCGGTCCCGGGGAGTGTTTAACTTAAATATAAAATTTCAGCCTCGTAGCTCAATTCCTTCATGCTTAAAATTGAACACACCCACACACCCACCCACCCACACACCCACCCACCCACACACCCACAGACAGACCATGTCGCGAAAACCACTTTTTTGGATTCAGGGACCTCAAAACGTGAAGATCCATCAAAATCTCGACATCGAATTTTTGACATGAATCCAATACTTTCTCTCTATATATATATTACATATATACATAGGTAAGAGAAGTAAAAAAATCTGATGTGACTGTCGCACTGTACACAACTTTCTCTTACCTTCGGTAATCGAAAGTTGTGTACTGTGCTATCTCAATTTTTGTGTCGACATATGATATTTAGTTCCCAACGTAGGAATATTTGAATTCAGATGTAAAATTTTATAAGTATGGGAAAATATTTATATTTTGTTACCATGGCAGCCATTTTCTCTATCTTTTCTATGGAGTGCAAGAGTAAAGTGGTCTTCAAACAATTTTGAGGGCAAAACGAGAATATACATTTGACATCTAAAAAATAATTGATTTTAGAATTTTAATCAAAATCGTTAGGCGAACACAGAAGAAAATCGAAAAAAACTGAAAAAAAGTACATCAGTAAAGTACTAGTACTCTTTGGCCGATTTTGATTAAAAGCTTATTTTTCCGGTCCCAGGGGAATTGTTTAACTTAAATATAAAATTTCAACCTCCCTAGCTCAATTCCTTCATGCTTAAAATTGAACACACACACACACACCACACCCACCCACCCACCCACACACACACGAACAGACCATGTCGCAAAAACCACTTTTTGGATTCAGGGACCTCAAAACGTGAAGATCCATCAAAATCTCGACATCGAATTTTTGACATGAATCCAATATTTTATCTATATATTCATACATGTATACATAGGTAAGAGAAAGTA
>JAKCPI010015126.1:0-56733 GCA_023213315.1 Euborellia annulipes | reverse complement strand
ATATACATATATGGGTTCCAGGCATTCTTATTTAAGCCATTTGGTATCCAATTGGCTTAAATAAAATCATCGGACTGCCTGGGGTCCGAACCCGCGACGTTTGGTATACGAGATTAGCAGGCTAACCTCTACACCAAGCCCCGAGGGCTTCCCATACTTATAAATTTTATATCTTGAATTCTAATATATCGGAAACTAAATATATGTCGACACAAAAAATCTGGTATGACAAGCATAGAACACAACTTTTCAATTGTGTGCTGTGAGACCAGTCACACCAGATTTTTAAAAATATTATTAAGAGTTCAAAGAGTAAGGCCTTTTGGTGTGTGTGTGTGTGGGGGAGGGGGAGAGGGTAGAAAAGACAAATATTTTTCTTCCTCCCCCTTTGACATGACGTCCCTGATCCAGTGATTATTAAATCATATTATTTAGCACAAGCATTCAATCTAACAAGAGAAATTATTTCTTTTTCTTTTTGGCCCCCTCACTTGTAATCACCGCCACTGAATAGACTATTTACGCCTTTCTTCAAGATCCAATGTCAGGCCATTCAACGGACCGGTAGAGGAGATTATGCGAGTGGCCAATTTTCTATTTAGATTTATGACTTGCGTTTGTAAAAATGAATCCTAAATCGATGATCTCTTTAATCAGAGAGAGAGAGAGAAAGAGGGTCAAGAGGGAAGAGGAGGAGGAGGCGTCAGGAGCAAGAGCAAGAGCAAGATCAGGCCATTCCCACGCCTCGTTTCTTCTTCTTCTTGTCCATTGACAAAGCAAGCAAACGTTCCATCCATTCCGATCTGGCTTCTTTTTTTTTTTCTTTTACTCCAAGGTTTATTACTAGGTCACTACAACATCAACAACAACCAGACTAGCATCTTTGAAAACTCAATTAATATTTTTTTCTTTTAATAAAAGACATACACGACTTTAACATTTCAATCCTCCCGCCTCAGTGGTTGACAAATGTCAACGGGCGGGTTCGGTACCCGGCCAGTCCGATTAATATTTATTTAAAACATTTGGATACCAAATGTGTCCTGATTACATATCCAAATTATTATAATATCGAATTTGAATAATATTGTATTATCGTAAGTGTCGAAATTATTTTATTTTTAATCTCTATTAAGTCCATATGGACCCTGTTATGCAATGGTGTGTCAAAGACCAAACATCGTGTTTTGAGAAAATTAACATTAAAGTTTTTCTGATTTAAATTGTTTTGATTAGATTATATATCATTTTTTTTTTTTGTCAATTGTGCAAGTAAATACTTTAATTATGGCAGATATTCATAAATTATCTCTAAAAATACGACTAATTTAGAGAAAAACAATCAAATATAAAAAATTATTTTTGCAAAATTCTCTAAGTCCAATATTATATTTGTAAAAATGCTTCAAAGTCTCTTGATAATAAATAAAATAATTTTAGGTTATAATTCAAAAATTAAAACGAAGATATTAAAGTTCTTTTATGGTTATATTTAATACTAAATAGCTTAGAAACTTTTTATCAAAATTACATTAATAAATTTTAAATAGTATTAATGTTTTAAAATTAAATACAAAGAGATAACAAAATTTTCTCATCAATTAATTCCTGAATGCAAGTGAACATGGCAACAATCAAAGTTATAATAATGAAATCGACTTAATTTTATTTATTTTGTTGTCTTTCCGAAATAGCACTCATCCTCATCTTCATTATCAGGAACAATATCAAAAAATTAAATTTTGACATCAACGAATTCATTTCTCATTTTTCAAAAAAAAAGGATTTTGGTTTATTTAAGGTAAACAATATATAAATAGGTTAAATAAGTTTTTATTGGTGGTTAACATCATAAAAAACAACGTGTTAGAAACATAAATCATTTTTGCAAAATGAAAATTCTGCATTGAAATATTGTAAAAATAATTTTATGCTTTTACATTAAATATAAATTTTTTTAGGACATATTTCATAAAAAAATACTATTAATTAAAGCATTTGAAACAATATTCCGTGCTTAACTCAATTTTGAATTTTTTGGTCTTTGACACACCATTGCATAACAACGGTACTCATTATTTTTAAATACGATATATTTTAGGGGGACCAGGCACATTTATTTATACCATTTGGAATCTAAATGATTTAAATAAATATTCATTGAATGTTACCCTATTTCTAACGTTGGTGGCCACACCAGTTTATTTAATTTTTTATATTTATTTATGAAGCCCAAAGAGAGAGTGGTCCTCTTCATTTTTGTTCTTTTTAATTGAAAACAAGGAGCTTAATTGTTCTTTGTTCTCCTTTTTGTGTTGTTGTTGTTGTTGTATATGTCAGCTACGCCCACTCCTAAGCTGTTGCTGTTGTATACATATTACTTGTTACAATATAAAGTTGCAGGAGTTTATCTGACCTGGGCCATCTCCTTTTGCTTTCTAATCGTATTGGCTGGCTTTAAGCCTTTCGGACATTGTTTCAGACACAAGAATTAGAAGGTCAGTTGTAGCCTTTAGAGAGAAAGAGAGAATCGAATATGCAACAACAACAACAACAAGTGCTTTTTTTTTTTTGATTAGTAATAGATAAAATCATTTCGTAATATAAATTAATAGACAACCTCTTAAAATATTCGACCTTTGTTTGATTAATTAGGTGAAGATAAAAAGAAGAAATCCGCCATGCATTCATTTTTCTCAGAATTTGAAGTTTAGGCTTTCACACTTGCTATCATTAATAAAAAGAATTTGATTTTCGCTTTAATTGTGGTTTAATTGTAAAAATTACAACGTTTCGGCCACTCATTCTGTGGCCTTCTTCAGGTACAATTCAGCTAAGATTACAAAGGTTGTTACATATGTGACAGAGAGAAAAATCATTGTGTGGTTTTATGAAAGCACGATGCAAGTGAAACTTTTTTCGAATCGTAGGCGTTTAACTGAAAATTATTCAATTAAAGGAATTCAAATCGCGTTTTTAATCTTAACTTAATAATTGGAAAATGGGACGCATTTTAAAAACTGAGAACAATATTTACAGTGACGGCGCTAGCTTATTCTCAGTGGGGGGGCAGGAGAGGGGCAAACTTATTACCAGGGGGGCAGTCATAAATATATAAGCTACATCAACAGAGAAACAAAACTGGTGTGACTCGTGGCACCATTTTTTTGTGTGACCTTAGGAACCGACAGAAGTTTCGGGTTCGGTCAAATTTCAGCCGAAACTTCGCCCTGCCCGAAACCTGACTTTGAAAAGATGGGGAAGATGCTCGTATAGGCCTACTAAAAAAAACGTCGAGTGAAATTCGCACTTAAAAAAAAAGATCAAATGATTTTCGCAAGAGGGAAAAATGGAAATTTTACTAAAAAAAGATGAATCTTGTATAGGAAATTTTAAGAAAAAGTTTAAAACAATGAGTAACTAAACTTATTTATTAAAATAAAGAATTAAAAAAAAATAATCTTTCTTTTTTACATTGTAATAAAAAGCTTAAAAAATTACATTTTTTTAAGGAAAAGTGAATAATTTTAGAAATTTTTTAATTTGGTTTTCGAACTGACTGGGGGGGCATCCAGGGGGCAGAGGTCCTTGCCGGGGGGGCGAATGCCCCCCTAGCCCCCGTAGCGCCGTCACTGAATATTTATTTAGTAATTGAATATTTGAATCATTTTAAATTATTTTAAAAATTATATTTTATCAATTTAAAAATTGAATAATTAAATCTCACAATTATTTTTTCTAATTCGTCATATATATTAAATTTCAAAAACTTTCCTATTTTTATCGACACGGCTTGTGACGTCACGGCTTTTAACGCGACATACTGATAGATGAAGAGCAAAAAAACTTGAGGGGATAAAAATATAGTTTTACTTTAAAAACTCAACAAATGAGATTGTCACAGATGTAACAACCCTTATAATCTTATATCTGAATAAGATCACAGAACGATTGGCCGAAACGTTGTAATTTTTACAAATAAACCACAGTTAAACCGAAAATCAAATTCTTATATTAATAATATAGAGTGAGTCTTTTAAATCGTAGTGAAAATTTTTAAGCCAACCCCCAAACATAATTTTTCCCACATTTTTATACGCTTTTTAATTGTCTACATTTCGGTCGCTAATCATCACCTTCTTCAGGATAAGTATTTAACAGGAATAAAAAGCAGAAGAAAATGTATAACATCATGATATTATACTACCCTGGAGTCAATTGTCAACTCTGAATCCAGAGCAAACATATGTATATAATAACAACTAACAGCTCCGAAGATGGCTTTAACTAAGGCCGAAACGTTACCTGTTGAAAATATATTTTTTAAAGAAAAAATCCTGGCTGCTTTTTATTCCTGATAAAGTTCCACCAGCCATAATATACCCTTAGGATAAGATTGTTTTGGAATATATTATTTTGACCTGGCAACGTCTCACAACGCATGTGTGTATAGTGACCGGGTAGGGAGGCATGCACGGAAAAGTTTATCGGCTTGAATAACTCCTCTGTCTTAAGAGGTATAATTATGTTTAATATACGGTTAGAAAGAATTAATTTTCAGCTAAAGATTTCAGTATTTATTTTTTTCCTATCATTTCATTTTTCAGCGCTGCGGTAAATTCTAATTTGAAAGTTTAAACCCCTGTAGATTCCGAACGGCTAATCAGATCAGACTAAATGAGATGTCAATTTGTGCAGGAAGAAAACCTCTAATAGAATAAATAAAAAAATCCCGAGTAATTAACTCCAAAATCAATTTTTTTCCCGAAAAACCTCATTTTTGGGCAAAAAATTTGCTCTTTTTGTGCAATGCATATCTACTGGACCATAAAATCTACATTAAATCTGAATATATTTTTAGAAAGAGTGGTTCAATACGCCCGGACATTTTTTTTTCTTTTTTTAACATCGACTATTTAATAATAGAAGCCCCCCTGTATAACATGCAAGATATATAAAAGAATTTTTCTTTTAAAAATTGTATAATTACAATGTTAACAAAAAAAAAATCATGTATTCTAAAACAATGGTGGTCCTGTCATATTCATCAATATTCTTCTACACAAAACAAAAAAAATATTTAAAATTTTCAAATCTAAAGGCATTCAAATCTTCAAACAAAAAAATTCCTATAATTTTGGTCATTAAACTACTATAACTCCTTATCTACCTTGTCTAACAAGGAACAATTTATTAGGACCGTTGAACCGGATTGTAATATTAATAAAAATAAAAAAAAATTGAGAAGGGGGGGAGATTCATTTTAATGGTTTTATGGATGAAAAGAAAAAAAAGAATTCCCCATCTTATTTTTTAATATTTTAAACTTTAATTAAGTAAGATATATAATTTCATAGGAATAAAATAAAATAAAATAAAATAAAAAAAAAGAGTATAGAAAGTGGAATTGTAGTTAGTAGATAGTAAACTTATTTGCCTAAGTGGTTATTTATTTAATGGATATCCAATCTTTAATTAATTTTTTTATTTGTCAAATTCCATCTTAAACCTGAATTAGGTTAAAACATTAAAAAGAGATTTTTTTTTTTATTTTATTTCAAAAACGTTTAATTATATGTGCGTCTGTGAGGGCTTTTTTTATCTCTCTCTCTTTCAATTAATGCACTTTAATGTTCATTTATCTATATTTTTTTTTTTTTTTTTGTTGATCTAAAAATTTTATATTCTTTTTGAATAATCGTCTTTGTAATTGGAATCTTTTTTTTAACTTTGCCAACCAACTGTTAATGTAATGGTAAAAAAAATCTGGTGTGACTGGTCGTAAAGCACACAACTTTCTTTTACCTTCGGTAATCGAAAGTTGTGTTCTGTGCTTGTCACACCCAATTTTTTTTTTTTTTTTTTTAATAAAAAAATCTGGTGTGACAAGCACAGAACACAACTTTCGCTTACCTAAGGTAAGCGAAAGTTGTGTTCTGTGCTTGTCACACCAGATTTTTTGTGTCGACATGTATTTAGTTTCCGACAGTAGGGTACGATTGAATTCAAGATGTAAAATTTATAAGTATGGGAAAATATTTATATTTTGATACCATGGCAACCAGTTCTCCTATCTTTTCTATGGAGTACAAGAGTAAAGTGGTCTTCAGAAGATTTCAATCACAAAATAAGAATATACATTCGAAAGAGAATCTAAAAAATAATTGATTTTTGAATTTAAAAAAAAATCGTTGGAGCGAATTTTGAGAAAATCGAAAAAAAGTGAAAAAGTACATCAGTAAAGTTGAATTGGAACTATGAGGCTGAAATATTATATTTAACTTAGGCACACCCCAGGAGCGTGAAAATAAGCTTTTAATCAAAATCAGCCAAAAAGTACTAGTACTTTACTGATTTTACTTTTTCACAAAATTCGCTCTAACGATTTTGATTAATATTCAAAAATCAATTATTTTTTAGAAGCTCTTTCAAATGTATATTTTCATTTTGCCCTCAAAATTGTTCGTAGCACATTTTAATGGCTAGCGCTAAAAGGCCGAGAATAAAGAAAAAAAAAATACATCGGTGGAAACTAAATATATCTTGACACAAAAAATCTGGTGTGACAAGCACAGAACACAACTTTCGATTACCGAAGGTAAGAGAAAGTTGTGTGCTGTGCGGCCAGTCATATAAGACCGTCTATAAAATTCTACCGTAACGAGAAAAAAAGAAAAAAAAAAGAAAAAAATCGATTTTTGAAGAATTTGGATAGCCTATTTTAAAAAATTTAATTTTGAGTGACCCTTAAAAAATATTTTTTTGAGCTCATCTTTGGAGAGGTCTCTTAAAACATGATAAACTAAAATATTTTCACACGGGACTCGAATTTGGGGAGCGAAATAATTTCCTGTAATCCCTAGAAGCTCAAGTGTATAAAATTTGATTCCGAAATTATGGGAGGTTGCCCAAATAGAGTGTGACAGATAGAACATTAGCGAATTATATACCGTATAGGCTATAGAAGAAGATAATAGAAGAGAGTGTGGCTGCACCCTCATTAAACATCCAATTCATGCACCAGCTAATAAATATTTTCATTTTTTTTTTTTTTTTAATCATTGAATTGCAATGGAAGGAAAAGATTTCAGAGCGAAACAGGGGGGGGGGGGGGGGGGGGGGGCCCCCCCCCCCCCCCCCCCCCCCCCCTTAAAAAAAAAAAAAAAAAAATATTTTTTTTGGAATTTTTTTGGCGGGGCGCGCGGGAAAAAAAAAAGAAAATAAAAAAAAAAAAAAAAAAATATTAATTTTTTTTCGGGGGGCCCCGCGGCCCCGGGGGGAAGGGAAAGAAAAAATTAAAAAAAAAAAAAAAAATTAATTTAAATTTTCCTTTGGAGGGGCCGGGGCCGCGGGGCAAAAAAAACAAAATTAAACAAACTCCCCCTCTCTCCCCCCCCCCCTCCGCCCCCCCCCCCCCCCCCCCCCCGCCTCGGCCGCCTCTGGGCAAAAAGAAGAAAAAAAAATAAATCGCTAATCAAATGAATAAATAAATAAATTATTGAAAAAATTTGAATAACATAAAAAAAAAAAATTGTTTTAGTAGCTATGAATATTAAATAAAAACTTCAACTTTCATCTAATATCAAATGCCAACACATAACATAAACTTTCTCACACATATCGCTACTATTTTTATTTTTTTCAATAGCCTATATAAAATTTATTTGAAATAAAAAAAGTCAAAAACAACACTTGTGAAATTATGCATTTTCTAGAGCATAGCGATTGATGCTTTCACAAATTGATTCAAATATTTATAGAAAATTGAAAAAAAAAAAAAAATCGATAATAAAATAATGAAAAGTACGTCAGTAAAATGCTAGTACTTTTTGGCCGATTCGCGATACCTTACGTAAGTATACATTTTCAACCTCCTAACTCTTTGCGTTCTAACTTTTCCAGACTCTGGGGACTTCAAACGTGTATTTCCATTAAAATTTCGACGCCGAATGGAGAAGTTCATTTGATTACTTTGAAATGTATTCATTATAGTAATGTGATGTGTTGTGTCCTCACCAGATTTTTTCATGAAGAATTATTTTTTTTATAGTAGGCCTAGTTAAATAGTGGCACCAGCCAGGGAACTAGGAGATTTTTTAGGGGGGCAAAATTTAATTTGCCGCCCCCTTCTTAAAATTTTCTATACAAAATTCATATGATTTTTACCTTTTTTTTTAGTAAATCTTTCTTTAATTGCCGCCCCCTGATATCTGATATCTGCTGCCCGGGGGTGTGTGTGTGTGTGTGAACACGATTGCTTAAAAACCAGAGTAGCCAGATCGATGAAATTTGGTATATACCTCTTTTGCACTAAAATTGTATATTTCTATCAACTTTTGGAGTAAATAAATACTTCACCTGACTTTACCTAAAAATTTTATTCAAAAATTTTGAAGTTTTCAATTTTTTTGACATATGATAAATTACTTTACTCTATTTTAAAAAGTTTTTATTCTTTGACATTTTTTGAAAACTTGATTATTTTTAAAACTATTCAGTTTTCGGAAAAATGTCAAAGAATAAAAACTTTTTAAAATAATAGACACACACACACACACGACATAATTCCAAAAGAATATACGAGAAAGTTTTGGGGAAGTCATTCCCGAATGATTTTTCGTAGTGAATGAAAATAACTTTTTTAATTAACATAATTTTAATTTTTTTTTTTTTTTTTTTTTTGAACTGAAAGTTAAATATTACTAAAAAATTATTACAATTAATTGAAAAGATTCAAGACTAATTCAATTTTTTTTTTAGGACAAAAAACATGTTTCCTATAATAAGAAAGCAAATGGTGAAAGAAAGTGTGATGTGCTTAGTCACAGCCAGGACAGCTCTATGATTTAAAATTCATTTTCAGATCGAATATAAATAAATATAAAAAAAAAATTGTATGTAACGCTATTTATACAAATTACTTGCAAGTCAATATAATTTGAGTGAATATTTTCCGCTCAGGACGGGAAGCGAATCATATTGGTAAACATATTTTATATTAATTGGATTGATTTTAATATACAAACCCGATTTTCTTTCCTCAGAGTTCCCATGGAAACGCTGCTTGGGCTGTTTATTGGGACAACAGGAAATTTGGGTTCAAAATGCCAAGAGATTAAATGCTCATCAATACACACTCGTATTTAATGGCTTATATCCTTTTCCTTATCTTTAGTAAAAAAAATAAAATAAGGTTATGAAAGGTTAATATCAGAGAGGCACACCTTAAAGTAATTTTAATTTTAGCTTGCCCGTTGCATTTTGCTGAATTCTAATTTATTTTCCAAGTTATTGCTAGAGAGCGCAAATCTTTTCTTATAGAGCAAGATCCCAGAGCCCCCAGACAATACTCATTTTCTCACAAATAAAATGTATTGGATAAAGTAGTGTTAGTACGTACTTTGAGTGTAAGCATATTTGCAAATTTGGGCCGTGGGCCAATTTATAGGTAACCAAGTGCCAAACATTGGTAAAAATAGTACTAACTATACTTATTTTCTCATTCTTGATTTTTACGTATATTTTTAGAGAATATTGTTAAAAGTTAATAATCAATACTGCCAGACACTTACCATGGGCCATAACTCTTGCCAGACGCTTCAAAGTTACCAAAAAAAGTATGAAACTATACTCATTTTCTCATTCTTGATTTTCATATATGATATTCAGGGAACCAATTCAAGAATATTTGTAAGCTGCCAGACCAATCCGTTGGGCCAAACATCCCGCCAGACACACCTAAAGTGTCACTATGCATGTGTTAAAGATAGGGAAAAACAATACTAACTTTTCTCAAAGTCTCAGAGCTGATTTTTATGTATGTTTTAGAGAATATTGTTAAAAGTTAATAATCAATACTGCCAGACACTTACCATCGGCCATAACTCTTGCCAGACGCTTCAAAGTTACCAAAAAAATCATGTAACTATACTCATTTTCTCATTCTTGATTTTTATATATGATATTCAGGGAACTATTTCAAGACTATTTGTAAGCTGCCAGACCAATCCGTTGGGCCAAACATCCCGCCAGACACAGCTAAAGTGTCACTATGCATGCGCTAAAGATAGGTAAAAACAATACTAACTTTTCTCAAAGTCTCAGAGCTGATTTTTATGTATGTTTTAGAGAATATTGTTAAAAGTTAATAATCAATACTGCCAGACACTTACCATGGGCCATAACTCTTGCCAGACGCTTCAAAGTTACCAAAAAAATCATGTAACTATACTCATTTTCTCATTCTTGATTTTTATATATGATATTCAGGGAACTATTTCAAGACTATATGTAAGCTGCCAGACCAATCGGTTGGGCCAAACATCCCGCCAGACATAGATAAAGTGTCGCTAGACGTCTGAGCGCGAGCAGGATATGTGGATAGTTTTTTAACATACATAGCTTTATAAAATTTATGTTAATAATGGTCTACTGGAAAGCTTCAGTAAAAAATAAGTAATATTTTAACGCTCAATTAAAACGTTAATTAAAGAATAATAAAATATTAATACTTTTGAACTCTTAATGAAAATTATGAACAAACGAACTGCAATAAAATAGTAGTTTATTGGTTTTTAATAATAAGTAAAAAACAGGAATATTTTTGAATTGAATTGGTCGTATAAATGACCATTCATTAAAAAGATATGAAATATAAATATGCTCGCGCTCAGACGTTTAGCGACACTTTATCTATGTCTGGCGGGATGTTTGGCCCATACGATTGGTCTGGCAGCTTACAATTAGTCTTGAAATAGTTCCCTGAATATCATATATAAAAATCAAGAATGAGAAAATAAGTTAGCTTAAAGTTAGATAATCTTTTCGGGACCTTTGAAGCGTCTGGTAAGAGTTATGGCCGATGGTAAGTGTCTGGCAGTATTGATTATTAACTTTTAACAATATTCTCTAAAACATACATAAAAATCAGCTCTGAGACTTTGAGAAAAGTTAGTATTGTTTTTCCCTATCTTTAGCACATGCATAGCGTCACTTTAGGTGTGTCTGGCGGGATGTTTGGCCCAACCGATTGGTCTGGCAGCTTACAAATAGTCTTGAAATGGTTCCCTGAATATCATATATAAAAATCAAGAATGAGAAAATGAGTATAGTTAGTACTATTTTTACCAATGTTTGGCACTTGGTTACCTATAAATTGGCCCACGGCCCAAATTTGCAAATATGCTTACACTCAAAGTACGAACTAACACTACTTTATCCAATACATTTTATTTGTGAGAAAATGAGTATTGTCTGGGGGCTCTGGGATCTTGGACTATTATTTTTTGAGACTTGATGATTTTATTTTATAGATATGCCTAACAAGAACAAAGGCTTATTTTCCTAAATTTTATATTTTAATTTTTTTAAAGTGAAACTTTTATTTGATGGCCTCAAATTTTTTTCGCTCTTCTATCAGCATGTCGCGTTACAGGTCGTGACGTCAAAGGCCGTGACGCTACAGGCCATGACGTCACAAGTCGTGACGATAAAAATAGGAAAGTTGAAATTTAATATATATGACGAATTATAAATAATTGTGAGATTTAATTATTCAATTTTTAAATTGATAAAATATAATTTTTAAAATAATTTAAAATGATTCAAATCTTCAATTTCTAAATAAATATTGTTCTCAGTTTTTAACATGCTATTGATTTCCCATTATCAATCCTAATTTTCCAATTATTAAGTTAAGATTAAAAACGCGATTTTAATACCATTAATCAAATAATTTTCTGTTAAACGCCTAGGACCCGAAAAAAAAGTTTCACTTGCATCGTGCTTTCATAAAACCACACAAAGATTTTTTTTTTTAATCAGACCAAATTTTTTTTGTTAATTGTACTGTATATTTAAAATTATCATATCGAATTGGGAATCACGAAGAGTGAGTGAGTGAGTAATTGTGAGAGAGAGAGAGAGTACAGGAATGTTGTTGATTTTTCAATGATATTAATCTTAATTGTGCAATTAGAGTGTGTTGCCCCCCCTCTCCCCCCCCATGGGGAAGTGATTTAAAGAGGCCCCCCTGGAGGTGACTTCTCTCTCTTAAATTGGCGGGTCCTGATTATAGACCTCTCATATTTCAAGATGGCTCAACAGATAGAAACACTTAAATAGAAATATTGTGCCGAAATCCGGTTAGTTGAGCTTTCTAGCTAGAATGCATCTCTTTTTTTTTTCCTCTAATCATCCGTTAAGAAGAAGAAGAAGAGATGATCTACGTCATTAGTTATTATCATTATTATTTTTCATTCATAAATTGTGAATGGGCAGAAGAATTCAAAAAGAGAGAGATAATTATTAATAACTATAACAAGGTTAATTGAGGAAGAAAATTTCGACGCAACCTTTAATTGGAATTAGCCTAAGTGCAAAGCAAAGTGTGCTAATTTTATAATCAACCGTTATATGCAGCAACACTTGTTTGATAATATCCAGCCAGGGGGATACCTGCTTTGTCACTTAACGTTAAGTGTTTCAAATAATGATTTCATTTCTTCTTCTTGGTGATACATATAGTATAATTTTTCATTTTTATTTTTTTATTTCCGCATTTATAACGTCAAGATATTAATCAGCACCTTCATCAAGACCGGTATTAAAAAAAAAAAAGCAAATTCTTAACAATCTTGATGAAAGTTATGATTAATAACCGAAAAGTTGGCAAAAAAAGAAATTCTTTTTCATTCCTTATCAACACATATCTAAAGTTTGCACTTTCAACAAAATTCAGTAATCACTCGGCAGATTGTTATGAAACTGACAATTTGTAAAACTGTTTGAAGCACACTTTACTCTTGTATGTACAGTGAGGGTCAATATTAAGTCCCACCCATGCGTTTTCTACTTGTGATTATTTCATTGTTTTTAAAAAAATATATATTTTTTTAATGGAAACTTTAATGGTTCAAACCTAGAAAATTTCCAATAAATATTTTCATTTTCTTTTATAAAAACAATGAAATAATCACAAGTAGAAAATGCAGGGGTGGGACTTGATATTGACACTCACAGTACTTCATAGGAGAAATCAAATATAACTATTTTTCTATCTTTATAAATTTGACATCTTGAAATCTAAGGTGGATACAAGGGGGGGGAAGGGGTTAATTACCCCAAAAGATTTTATTTTTATTATAAAATTTTAAAAATTAAGAAAAACATATAACCAAGTATTTATTAATTTAAATAAGCGAAAAATGTAGGTACCGCCGGGAGTCGCACCACGGATCCGTCGATTTACCTCAACATGCCCCACTACTTTTATTTAAAAATTAATACTTAAAAATTTCATTTGTATATATATTCTGGTAAACAATTACAGAATGCACCTTTAAATTACCGAAAACAAGATAAAATTGTGTGCTGTGCGACCAGTCACACCAGATTACCCCCTCCCCCTCCTTGAGAAACTTCTCTGGATCCGCCACTGAGTAACACCAGATTTTGTAAAATAATTTTTAACAGTTAGTATAATTTTAACGCTATATTTCTCTCATTATATATAACTCTACGCAAAGCCCCGCCTTCGGCGGGGCTCTCGTCTAGCCAGGGGGCTGCGCCCCTGGACCCCCTTGCTCGCCTACTTATATACATACCGGTACATACATTTTCCCTTTTCATTTTTATATGTAGAGATTATTTTAGCGGTTAATTATTCATGAACTTAAGATTTTTTGTGAATCATATCCTTTCCGGGACTCTCCCGGTACACAGACAAAAAATTTACGCCGATATTTTAGAATTCAAAATGTAAATAAATAAAAAAATCGTAAACATGGGTAAATATTTATATTTTGTTACCATGGCACTATCCCTGAGGCCTGATTGGTTGTTTCACACATCGGACACCTCTTAGCCTTTTATATATAAGTATGATACTTGGACAATCAAAGGGGGAAAAAATAAAATACCTGTAATTTTTGCGTTTTATTTTTTCAGAGTATTTTCGGCAAAAAAAAAAAAAATAGAACAAAAGATCATTTTTTTTTCCCAACTACTGTACTAACATCCCTCGATTGTCCAAGAATATATTATATCTACAGTATAGCGCTTAATACTACGTTGCTTTTAGGTTCTTTTAAATTTAATATTTATACACATAAGCAGGCAATTTGCTAATGTCTTGCTTCGCCCCATTTCATTCTTGATAACTCTATTAAATAACGTTATAACTTTTTTTTCCTTTCGGCTACTGAGGCCATTTAGGGATTTTAACGACAAGAGTGCCGAACTATTTGGCTGTTAATTTTTAAATAAATATGAAATTTATTTTTGGCTTCGTCTCCACTTTATTTAATTATTATAGGTTGGATATTAATGATTTTTAGATTTTTAGATTTAAAAAAAAAACGCATAAAAAAATACTTCAAAATGCCTCAGTAGTTTCGGACTAAATGAGCTCTTCTAAAGTCCCTTTGAAGTAGCTTTTCGCCTTCAATTGATTAAAAAAAAAAAAGTAAAAAATGTCAGTATACTAATATTTTTATCATTTTTTAAATTATTTATTGAGTTTATTAGAATAATTTAAAATAAAGAAGAAGACGGACGTAAATTAAAGACAAAGAGAGATTTATTTTTACGTCATTGCCTCCTCCGACTTTTTCTTGTGATTACAATCAAAAGATGATTTAAGAAAACCAGACTGATAGTTAACTTGAAATTTATTTGAAACACAAGAACAAGGTCTATAATTATTTCAATATATTAGTCAAGAGAGGCTTTCCTCTTTTTAATTTCTCTTTTATACGGTCCATGCGCCATTTTATTAATAGTTAGTATGCACAAATATCGGGAGATTTAATTATTATACCCACGGGATGCCAATTAAATTCAAAATAAAAAAATGTCGACATTTCAGAAGCCAATCGCTCGATCACTAATGCGGAAAGTTGGAATCTACCGGTAGACGTCATTGGCACTTGCTTACTAATTGACTAGAACTGAAGTAACCGGCTCTTGGAGCTCCCTATTTTGTATTTAGTATTAGAGTGGAGGCGTGGAAGAAAGCAGCCTCTATTGAATAAATACAAAGACATTTCGGTAAAATTTATTGAGCCATCTTCAGTTCTTTAGATTATAAAATACTATCCTGCCATCTGTTGGGAAATTTTCGTACTAGTTGGGCTTTTCGGCTAACATCATGCGAAGAGCTTTGCCTCCTTAAGCACCTTAAGACAACAAGCCCGACGACTAAGCATTTCGGTTGCCTAAGCTCAAGGCTCCACTCTCGAGCAGCCTTCAACCACTTGTGGCACTGACTGTACAATTTTTTTAATTTTTATATTACTATTTAATGAAATTCCGAAATTCTTTCCAAATAGAACACTTCCGAGTTCTTTTTCTCTGTGATGATGAAATCATTTTTTTTATGAATGCATATTTAAGTAGATGTTCAACTTTTCTCTCTCTCACTTTTTCTACCTGTTAATTTGGAACATTTTATGGTCCATTTTTTTTCTTTTTAATTTATTCTTTTATATATAATAAAAATGTTTTTTTGAGAAATTTGAAATTTAACAAAATTATATTTTCAAGAATTAAAGATTTTTTTTTAATAACAAAAACTGGTAGTCTTTTTATTATGCGAACAACCAAACATTTGGTTATCAAAGAAGAAAAAGAAGAAATTCAATTAAGGCGAAGTTACGAAGAGATGTGCACAGTTTCGCCCCCCCCTCCCCCTCCAACAAATTTATAGTTCTGAGATATTTCAAATTTAAACTTAAAGGCCCATAAATTTTAACTATTATTGACTAAAAAATTTTTCTTCACCTTTATTGTACACTTCTAAATATATGAAAAATATAAAAAAAAATATTTTTTTATATAAGGTCTATAAACATTTTTTTACTAAAATATGTCTCTCATATTTGTGGGTTAACATTATGTTGGTAGGTGAACTTAAGGAGGTTCAGGAGGTAGATGTTATGGATTTTTTTCCCGATAAGTTTTGTGTCTTCAAAAGTAAGCAAAAAAAAAAAAAAAAAACACCTATTCAGAAAATTTGCCAAGAGATGTCAGAATGGTAGCTAATAATTTAATGCATTTGGTTCATTTTCATTGATCTTTTATCAATGAAATTCTTTATACATGTTATTATATATTATGTATCTAAATATATAAATATAGGCCAGATATAGGCTAATAGGGGATCGGCTGTTAGACTAGCCTGCCATCTATTGCAAGAGTGCTGAACTATTTGACACATAATTTTTAAATATCTCTTCTAATCTTATTTGAAAATTTTTCTTAAACACTCACACTTTTTTCTCATTCACACTCACATACACACAGTCTTTTCCACAACTTAGGCCATTTAAGACTTTACACGATACTCGTATTTCTAATATATCTATTGGGGGTTCAGACATTTCCATTTAAGCCATCTGGTATCCAAATGGCTTAAATAAAATCATCGGACTGCCTGTGGTCCGAATCCGCGACGTTTGGTATACGAGGTTAGCACGCTAACCTCTACACCAAGCCCCGAGGGCAGTACAGTCTTATTAAATCAATTTATCAAAAAAATTTTTTTAGACCTGATTATGGCAGAATTGTAATCCGAAACTGTGAAGAAATACATAAATCATGTGAAGAACCCGTGTTGTTCTATTATTTATTAATCACTTGATATATATTTCAACACTTGGTATGTCATCTTCAGAGGTAACCTCGAGTTTTTTAGTTTTTCTCAAAGAAATAAACAATCATTCCTATCTCTCTCTCTGTCTGATCATTCAAAATACTCGGATGTCATTCTATTAAAAAGAACAAGTGATGACGTCATAATCTCTCTTTTTGTATGTATCCTTTGATCTCTCATTCTTTTTTTTTTCTACCTTTTATCCGCACGTGGCCAATTCATTCTTTTTTTAAAAACGGAAAGGATATTTTTTTTTTTTTGGTGGACTCTAATGCAAGTAATTGAACTAAAATGATCAAGTCAAAAAATCTGGTTGGATTTAATTAATTAATTTATATTAAATAGGCTGATAGAAAAAGAACTCATTCATGGAAGACCCGTTGAGGGCGGGCGGGCCATTACATTTATAATGGATAATTGCGAGAGTTGTAAGGAGAGATGGCCAACAGAAGATAACACTCTCTCTCTCTTTTTAAATTCCGTTAGAGGAATTCTATTCCTACCTGCTACAAAAGAGGGGGGGGGGGGGGGAGATTACCAAATCAAATTTTCTTATTAATAATTATACTCTATATTAACTGTGTGTGTGTGTGTGTGTGTGTGTGTGTTAGTTATTTCATTCCAAACACCTTATGAAGATTATTTAAAAGATTAATTTTTAAAAAGGTTATTGGCCTTTAAAAAAAAAAATCCCGGAAATACGCGCAAAAATCTGATGTGGCCACCAAATAACACAAGGTAAAAGAGATGTCCCTTTGTGTGAGTTCTCTGGTGGCCACTACACTTTATAGGGTTATAAATTTCAAGAATAAAAAATAAATAATTTATGTAGCTCTGACTCCCTAATAAAATGGTTGGTATATAAATTTTTAAGTTTGTTAAAACATTCACTTGTTTATGAAGGAAAATATATAATAAAGAATCAAATTTATTGCTATGTATTTTTTTTTTTTATAACTATTCACCTATGATTTAATTAACTGAAAGGAGGGTGGGGCGAAGTCGTAGCGTTTGTTTGTAAACCACGAACGGCTGAAATTAAGTGATTTGAAATTAAGCTTATCAAAACATTACTGCAACGTATTTAGGGATCAGGAGCGACGTCTAAACGTACTTAAAAAAAAAAAAAAACTAGACTATCATAAGGAATTTTTCAGTGCGGTTTTTTAAATATGAATTAAATTCATAAGAGATTATTGGGACATCGAGCTATAATTTGTTTAATGACGTATTAAAAAATTATTGTAATTAATTTTTTTGTTATCAAGCAAATACAAAAAAACAATCTCTCTCAATAATCTTTAATTTTTTTTAAATTTAAAAATGAATTTATTGTTAATATTAATCACATATTAATTAAGAAATTTTTAAAATAAGCTTAGATGATTTATTTAAAAACCAACTGTCAAATTAGTTCAGCATTCTTGCAATAGATGGCAGGCTAGTCTAACAGACGATATAGTATTAGCCTATATTTATATATTCTTATGATTTTATAAAAGATACCGGGAAAATGGAGAAGCAAGTGAAATTAGGATCAAATTGTTTGTATGACATGTATGAAATTATAAATGATACATTCCGCCCTTGCGGTCAACTGGCCAACTATAGAAAAAAATAACATTTACGCTAACCTCACTTTTTCGCTTCGTTAGATAAATATTCAATATTTCCGAAATACCAGGCTAAAATCAAAGGTTTTTATACATAGTTCATGTCGAGCTTTGCTGGCTAGTGACATTAAAATCTACAAAAACAAATTAGGCCTACATGATTTCTATTTTTACAAAAATATTATAAAGCGGTCTTGGTCAAGACCATCTTTTTTTTTTTTTTTTTTAAACATTCACACTTTTTTCTCATTCACACTCACACTCACACTCACACACACATTCACACTGTCTTTTCGGCAACTCAGGCCATATAAGACATTTACGATAACCGTTATTTATGAATTTATATATATATTAGGGTCCAGGCATTCTTATTTAAGCCATTTGGTATCCAATTGGCTTAAATAAAATCATCGGACTGCCTGGGGTCCGAACCCGCGACGTTTGGTATAGAGGTTAGCACGCTAACCTCTACACCACGCCCCGTGGGCCAAGACCATCTTCAGAGCTTGCGGGCCTGTCAACCTGCCTGTACTCAATTAATTGGCTTATCTTATTAATTTTTGTATTTTTTAAATTGTAATTCAATCATTATACATACTAATATTTTTAACCTGTAACCGAATGTTCATGGAATATATGATTGAATATATGCCTATATTGACAGCCCGCAAACTCTGAAGATGGTCTTGACCAAGACCGAAACGTCAGACTAGTGAGCCTAATAAAAGAAATATATCTAGCTGAAATTATTTTCTTTACACATTTTCAGCTCTTGTCTGCAAATTGTTTATTAAAATATTTTTCCGACGGGCCTGAGCAGAGCAACAGTCACCACAATCGTGGCGGTTAAGCGATACCAAGTGCGGCGAAATCTCGGATGGGTGGCCCCGAGGAGAACGTCCCTCAGTAGTTATCGGAAATTATCACACTAAATGGCCTCAGTAGCCGAAAGAGCTAAAATAATAATTTTTAAAATATTATCTTGAAAGAAAAGGCGCAATTTAATTTTCTATAAAGAGGCCATTAAAGTATTACGTAGTCAAAATTTTAGACCCACCCTCTTGCCAAATCAGCAATAATGAGCACCTGCAGGTCCCCCCCCCTCCCTCATCTTGTTTAAAAGAACGCACCATAGTTTTTTTCTTAAAAGCAATGGCGACTTAAAAAGAACACGAGCAGATCATTTTTAGGACACCCGGCTTTAATTTGTTATTCTCTCTTGGGAGATGTTATAAAAAAAAAAACTAGAAATGAAAGGGTTTTAAATTAAATAAAATAAATAAATAATAAAAAAAGAAAGATGAATGGTGCAAGAGCGAGAGAGAGAGAGAGAGAGAGAGAGAGAGAGAGAGAGATTTCCTGCTGTTTATTAAACAAGTAGCAGAGAGCTCCTCTCTTTGGGCTCCAGTTGAAGAAAAAGAAGAGAGATCTCTTCCTGTTTGCTTTATTATTACCCTTTTGGTTTAATTAAGTTGAATTCTTCAAGATTTACGAGCATGATTTATATTTTGATTCGGTTATTTTATTTTTTTTTTTCTAATAAAAAAAATTCACTTGCCCAAATAAAGCAACTGTTGTTCAAGTTCTTTCTTTCTCCTTTTGTTTGTAGCCTTTTTTCAATAAATTTTATTTTTATTGCAAAAGTGTGAATTATCCGCCACTACTTTCTTTTATTTTTTATACTTAAATTCAAAGTTCCTTGAATCTAAAGCAATGAGTTCCTCTCTGATTTCACCCTTAGCTGTCATCTGTTGTGTCTACTAGAAAATCTGATTTTATTTCACAGACCTTTTGAACAAAAAGTACTAACCTAATACTGATATACTTTTTCAGTTTTGCTCGATTTTCTCAAAATTCTTTCCAACTATTTTGATTAAAATTCATAAATTATTTGTCTTTTAGATTCTCTTTAAAATGTATATTCTCATTTTGCCCTTGAAATCTTTTGAAGCACACTTTACTCTTGTACTTCATAGGAAAGATAGGAGAAATGTTTATAAATTTTACATCTTGAATTCTAATATATCGGCGGAAACTAAATAAATTTCGACACGAAAAATCTGATGGGGCAAGCACAGAACACAACTTCCTCTTATTAAAGGTAAGTGAAAGTTATATGCTGTGCGACCAGGCACACCAGTTTTTTGGCTAATATGGAGATTTTTCTATTTAGCAACTTAAGGTGTTAAGAAAAGAATTGCAGCCCGATATATTTCCTTTATTAGGCTCACTAGGCTGACGTTTTGGTCTTGGTCAAGACCATCCTCAGAGCTGGCGGGCTGTCAATATAGGCATACAACTCAATCATATATTCCATGAACATAAGAATTCGATTAAAGATATTTTAAAAATATTAGTATGTACAATGATTGAGTTTTGAAAATTCAAAAATACTAATTGGCTTATTTTAATATTTTTGTATTTTCTAAACTGATATTCATTCATTGTACATACTAATATTTTAAATATCTGTAACCGAATTCTTATGTTCATGGAATATATGATTGAGTTATTGATTGTATGCCTATATTGACAGCCCGCCAGCTCTGAGAATGGTCTTGGCCAAGACCGAAACGTCAGCCTAGTGGGCCTAATAAAAGAAATATATCGGGCTGCAATTCTTTTCTTAACACCTTAACGATTATCCAGCTATAAAATCCACATCTTGTAGTAACTTCAAGTTATTGGCTTAAATTTTTCCCCATCATTTTCCAATAGAATTGAAAATATCGTATATAAATTCTTTCTTCATTCATTTCATAATTATTTTTCATTAAAGAAAAAGAAGAAGGAGTTGATCAAAAAAGCAAAGAAGCAAAAGCAAATTAATAATTAATTCAAACAAGCTTGACTGCTTGCTGCTCTCAATTTTTTAGAACTTGTTTCAATTTAATATTATTAAAATATAATGAAAAAAAAAAGTTATCAACTCGTCATAATAGTGTCTGGATTGAACTGGCGAAGATCTGGCACAAAATAAATCATTATAAACAAGTTGTTTAATCGGAACAAAATATTATGAGTTATGAAATAATTAAAACCGAATATTCACTATCTGTGATTATATGAGTAACTCATGAAGGGGTAGGGACACGAAAAGGGTATCGATACTTACTGGTATCGATTCTATTTTTCGATACGAGACCAGGTACAAAGTATAGATACTTTTTATTCGATACCACATCCCTATGAAGGGGGAAACTGCAGTTATGGGAGTGATTGAGTTTAGCCCTTTAGCTGGTATATTACCTTGTTGTATTTTAATTAATTTAATTAATATTTATCTAATTATTCTGCTGAGGATCAGTCAAAAAAAAAAATAGAAAATTTAATTATATAACAATTTTTATTATTTTTCTTTTGAGAGATTTAATTATTTAATTAATTGGCATCATTATTATTTTTTTTTAACACTCACACTTTACTCACATTCACACACACATACAAACAGTCTTTTCGGCATCTTAGGCCATATAAGACTTTATACGGGTATCTCCCCACCCCCTCCACCCAATTTTTTTACGTAAAAAGGGAGAAAAAAGGTAAAAAAAAAATTCATAACTGTTATTATGAATATATATATTTTGTTGTCCAGGCATTCTTATTTAAGTCATTTGGTATCCAAATGGTTTAAATAAAATCTTCGGACTGCCTGGGGTCCGAATCCGCGTCCCTTGATATAGAAGGTTAGCACGCTAATCCCTACACCAAGCCCAAGGGCCATTAATTTTTAATAAGTGATAGAACCCAATGCAATTCCTATGGGAAGCGACTTGTAAGCCCTTGAAAGCTTCAAACCCCATCCAGAAAATTCCCTACTTATTAAAAAAACTGTCCAATACTTTCAGAGTGTTTCCATTATAAACAGATAAGCTAAATTGTATTAAATATTATAAGGGTATTTTATGGCTGGTGGAAAGTTCCGAAGATGGCTTTAACAAATACCGAAACTTCAGTTGTTAAATATATATTTTTTTTAAATCCTCGCTGAAAATTTCTTCTATCTTTCCTCCCTGATATAAATTTTAATTAAACTCGTAAATAAAAAAAAAAAAAAAAAAACATGTGGATGGATGTTGGGGATTTTAATTTTAAAAATTTTTATCTTAGAGAAGAATATACCCTTAGAATTTTTTGTTCCAAGGTGGAGGATTAATTCAATTTCTTGAAATAAATTCTCCAATATAATTAAAAATAAAACATAAAAAAAAACCGGCTTCCATCTCTCTTTGATATTAAATTTCTTATTTTGTGTAGTAGCAACAGCGGGCAGCAGCCGTTCAGTTGGAAAGATTAAAATTTACATACATAAACATCTTAGGATCGTAGAGGGGGGTATTATTACGTAATCAATATTCTATAGCTCTAAAAGAGTTTGGAGATCAAAATCGGAGGAGCCTCTGATTATACTCTCTTAACGCTGCAGTTTCCCCTTCATGAGTCTCTCAATCAATCAGCAATAGAGAATATCACCTCCCGAGCACTCTAGCAACTCTGTTGAATAATTTTTGGATTTATTTATTAAGATTAGAAATGCCATTTAAAAAAATAATTATTATAGTTACGTAATAATTCGATATTTCCTAATTGACAATTATAGCTACTACTAGCCATAATTAATAATAAATACACATATCTGGCTTATTAAGGAATATGATCTCCTTAGCAACACAGCTGCCAACCCGATCATCTCCGATTTTAATAAAATTTGGTGTGTTCATTGAACATGTGAGGTGTGCCCTCGTAAGTCATAATAGAATCTAAATTTTTTTTTAAATAAAATTAAAAATTTGAATGCCAAAATTCCTTATTATAATTTAGTCGTGACCTATCATAGTTTATAATTGGATTAAGTTAATAATTTAATTACCAAAAATAATAAACGAATGTCTTTTGACATGAGCAGTTTTTCACGTAATATAGAATTGGCAACATTGCATTCATCAGCTGTTTATTTTAAATCTTAAAAGCCTTCACTTTTATTTTATTTCATATATTACAATGATTAATGCAAATCAGTTTAAACACAATGAACGATTTGCGAGAAAAAATATCGTAAAATGGAAAAAAAAAATGTAACTGACAGCTAGAAAAGAGTATTATTTTATGCGACGTTGCCAGACTGGTCTGAGTCTCATTTTTAAATATTGACGACTGTCATTTTGGAGAATTTTTTGATTTTCTTGTTAAAATATCTTTAAAAGCGTTGGGCAGAAACTTTTGATTTTATGTTTAACGTATTCCTCGGGGGTGAATTGATAAAATGTAAGTTTTTTGTTTTTGTACCTATTGCAGATGTGGCTATATAATTCGATATGTGTGCGTTTCCCTCGACATTCCCTATAGACTACATGTTAAATTTCAATGTTTTTAAAATTAATTACACGATAATCCTGCGTCAGATCTGCTTCAAAATTTTATTTTATACGTATGTGATAGTGATTAATAACATATTAAAAAATTAGCTTTTAATCTAACAAAGAGCTTTAATGTCCGAACAACCTTAACCACATATTAAAATTGTAGGCTATTAACCTAAAACAATTTTTTTTTCCATTTTGTTATTGCCATAAAATAACCTTCTCGTTTTGTTTAAAATTATTATTATAAGAAGGAAAAGAGCCTGACCTGAGGAATGACCTTAGAGGGAGGGGGAAGAAGAGACACACCCAGGTATAAATCACAAAATCCAAGGCAAACAAATTCATCTTATGTTAGACTAACGTGATCAAGTAATTTTATCTCATCTTTTATGTCCTAATCAGAAACGCTATTTAAAAACCATTTGATCAAGTAAAAAAGTAAGGGTACCCTTGTGTGTAATTTTATTCTAAAAGGCCCTGTGGGGTGCCGTGGACTTCAAAAGGTTGGGAAACACTGACCTAGACATTACTTGTGTTGTATGAATTTACAAGTCAATTATTACACCTTAATGTGTAGATTAAGTTAAGTTAGTTAAATAGTTAAAAATTCAATAAGTGTTAGTTTGAATATTTTTTTCGGCATCTGAGGCCACTATATTTCTTATTTCTACAATTTAATTGGTACATAGGTGGAATAATTGCACAATAATATCATTACATGGCACGTCCACTTGTCATTTATGTAGTGACGTGTGTATTAAAGGCAGGCAGGCGGGCCAGGGACTTTTTCTTCTTCATTAGGTACCATAGTGATAGTTTTTTTATCTTTTTTAATTCGAAGGCTGCAAAATAAAATTTATATAACACGTTTTAATTATTTATTCATTTATTTAAACGGAAGTAAGCTAAGCTTATATACATGTACTTATTTATTTATTTATTATCAGTTAACAAATAGGCAAATTGAAACAACTTCATCTTATAAAATCAAGCAATAAATAATTTTTTTTTTTTTTTTTTTTCTCCACATTCGCTTAAAGGAAGGAGAAAGTCCCTCCATCCAACCATCCATCCATCCATCCAAATGGTTTGTGTGTCCAATTTATTTTATGAGTACGCGATAAAAAATAAAAAAAAAAGAGCAAGTTGCTGCATGTGTTGTTGTTACGAATAATTAAAAGGTAGCAAGAGAGGCTGTCCAACAAGTTCGGCATCCTCCGCCTGCCTTGCAAAAACAACAACAACAACAACATCATTGTTCCCGGTTGGGTGGCGTTTTCATTTCTTAAAAACCATTACTAGAATATTTCCTGTTTATTTTTTATTTTTGCTCAATTATTGCCATATATAGGGTGTTTAACAAGTATTGATTAAAAGAAAGGGGTTTTTGGAAATTTTAATTAAAAATCATTCTTTGCTTGTCACACCTGATTTTTTGTGTCGAGATATATTTAGTTTCCTGTTACCATGGCAACCATTTCTCCTATCTTTTCTATGAAGTACAAGAGTAAAGTGGTCTTCAAAAGATTTCAATGGCAAATTACATTTTAAAAAGCATCTTAAAAAATAATTTATTTTTGAATTTTAACCAAAATTATTGGAGTGAATTCATTGAAAATCGAAACAAACTTAAAAACTACTAGTACTAGTACTACTTACTCTTTGACCAATTTTGTTCAAAAGCTTCTTGTCACGTTCCAGGGCGGTACCTTATACTTAAATATAACATTTCAACCTCCCAGGTCTTTTCGTTCTTGAGATATTTTTGATAAAATGGTGGAAGCAGTCCAAATAAATACAATTAAATAAAAGAAACTCGCGTTTTCCTTCTTGGACACAAAATAGACAGGTAATATGTCGTTCTGCTATAATTATTAAAAAACGGATAATTTTCAATACGGTAATATTTATTAGAGTGAGGTGGATATCTGAGTAGATCTTATAGTAAGGAAGAAAGAAAAGAGCGACTGCAGCTAAGTTTATTTCGTTTAATAATTGCTTCAAGCCGACGTTTCGGACAGACGACCATCATCAGGACACGCTTCAGCCCTGATGATGGTCATATATCTGACCAAAACGTCGGCTTGAAGCAATTATTAAACGAAATAAACTTAGCTGCAGTCGCTCTTTTCTTTCTTCCTTACTACAATAATATTTATTTTTGGTCGACTGGTGCGCTCCCCCCCCCCCCCTAACAAGTTTCGGCCACCCACTATTTTGTGTCCAAGGAGGAAAACACGAGTTTCTTTTATTTAATTGAGATATTTTGTTCCCAGACAGACAGACACACACGCAGACAGATCATGTCGCGGAAACCACTTTTTTGGATTTAGGGAAACTCAAAACGTGAAGATCCATCAAAATCTCGACATCGAATTTTTGACATGAATCCAATACTTTCTCTCTATATATGTATATATTAACATATATACATAGGTAAGAGAAAGTAAAAAGTATCAAAGTCAAAAGGAACGTATTCTTTGACTCAAAGCCGTCCCCCTCCCATTTTGTTATATATTCTTTTTCACTTTTTGGTGGGAGACGGAACTTATTGTATTTAATAATAATAATAAAAAAAAAGTAGATCAAAATATTGCGGAATATTTTGTGACCTTTTTCTTTTTAACTTGGGCAACGCAAAATTCTTTTCTTTCGATATTTAAGCATTAAACATTGCAAACTCAAATCTCTACTCTGAATAGGCCTATATAATAAAAAAGAATCAGGTGGGACTAGTCGCACCTTCGGTAATCGAAAGTTGTGTTCTGTGCTTATCACACCAGATTCCTAATTTGAAATCATTTCTTTTGAGACGAATTTTCCTTTAAATGAGACAAAATCGCATAACGGATTCAGAGTTGAGTTTACCCCCTCCCTTCAGGCCCATACGAACGTCAAAAGATTTGATGAAATTTTAAGATAGAAACAAACGTAAGAGAAAGCAAAATCTGATTTTTTTTTTTTTTTTTTTACAAGACAAGATTTAAAATAGCGATAAAAATAAATAGATAAATGACTTGTTAATCTAGAAATCTAGACACTTGTGTTTTCTAAATTTTAATTACTCTCCTTGTCTAATTTGATCTCTCTTTCTCTCTCTCTCTCTAACGCTTACATTTTATTCATTTAAATGACGTTTTTGTTCTAGATTGGGTTTGGTAATTTGGTAATAAAATAAAAAGAAAGAGTTTATTCGTACTTAAAAATGTTGGCAGGAAGGGGTACTGCAGGGTGGTTTCCAAACTTTATGTTATCTCGCCTCCCTAAAAAAACATTTAATCGTATGACGCCTCCCCTCCCCCCCCCACTTTATAAAATAATACAAATACAAAAGTTTTTATTGAAAAAAAATGTATTAATACAAACTATTATTTATTATTATATTACTTAGCAATACTTTAGGAAAATTCCTCACTCTGGCAAATATTCGCGCTTCCCCTAAGACTAGTCCGCGCCTCCCCAGTTTGGAAAACGCTACTATAGGGCACGGGTACAAAACAAGAGTGAAATTGACGAGTTTCCCTTGTGTTTAGAATTAGTGATGCGGGACCTCTTATCGGCTAACGGCATTTTTAGACGAATTAGTTCAAAAATATCGATTTTTGGGCTTTGGGTTTTGATTGAATAATAAATTTATACACAGTATGTGTTTTAAATAGGGTCCGACCGAAACAAGATTTTCAACCGAAACCGAAACCGAATATTCGGCTCAACCTTAGTTTCGGCCGAAACCGTAACCGAAACCGAAACTTGTATTTTCTATAAAAAATTTTTTTCATTTTATCTTTTTTTTTTGAATTTTTTTTCCCTCCCTTGAAAATCATTTTACCTTTTTTAGGGAGACTAAATTTTTTTTCTCTCTCAAGTGCAAATTATTTGACCTTTTTTTTTGCAGCGAGTCTCATCCCATTTTTTCAGACTCTGGTTTCGCCGGCCGAAAGGTTCGGCCACTTTTTGGCCGAAACCGAAACTACGGCCGAAACCATGATTTTTGGCCGAATGAAACCGTAACCGAAACCGAATATTCGGTCGGTTCCTAGTTTTAAATTGTTTTATTGGAGTAAAAATGCACACCAAGTGTCTAAATAAGTTTAAGTTTATAAAACAATGTTGAAACACATAACCTAGTGTATAATTTCAATTCCCTACATAAATTAATTGTAAAAATTATATTGAATAAAATTAAATACATTGGATGCCCTCGGGCTTGGTGTAGTAGGCAGCGTGCCTACCTACTTTACCGAATGTCGCGGGTTCGGAACCCAGGCCGTCCGGTGATTTTATTTAAGCCATTTGGATACCAAATGGCTTAAATAGAAATGCCTGAACCCTCAATAGATATATTTATAAATAACGAGTATCGTTTAAAGTCTTAAATGGGCTAAGTTGGCGAAAAGACTGTGTGAATGAGAAAAAAGTGTGAATGTTTAAAAAAACAAAAAATACATTGGATGAAAGTGCGAATAATTTGCAAATCAGCCAGAGGCCTATAACATTCTAAAAAAAAGAATAAATAAACTAACACTGAAATTACTAAAACTACACTAAAATAATTCCTCGACACATTCTATCTAATCATTAAAGATGTAACGTACAGTGGGGGGCAATATCAAGTCCCACCCATGCGTTTTCTTGTTGTGATTATTTCATTGTTTTTATAAAAGAAAATGAAAATCTTTACTGGGAATATACTAGGTTTGAATCATGAAAGTTTTCATTAAAAAATATATAACATTTTTTTAAAAACAATGAAATAATCACAAGTAGAAAACGCATGGGTGGGACTTAATATTGTCCCCCACTGTACATTGACTATTCCATGGGATTAATATTTTTTATAGGACAGTAGATAGCCAAGCACTATTATTGCTCAATCAGTGCACTCTTCCCAGAAACATCACAAACAGCCTCTTCGCTAGTGAATTAATAACACTGATTTTGTTTTATTTTGTTTCTTTAAAAAAAAAAGACTAATTCCTGACCGGAAATTCAAAAAAAAATAAATAAATAAATGGAGTTAATAGGTGCGTGCAAATGATCTTTCGATGATTTCCGCTCTCTCGCCTGTTAAAGGCCAAAAGACCAGACACCTTCAAGAAAGCACACACAAATTCCTAAACGGGTGTCCCTTATAATTAATTAGTAACTCACCTTCGACGAGAGAGGTGAGGAGAGTAACATTCGCCGCTTTACGCCTTCCCGCCGGTAAATTCAATCCGATTTTTTCTAATTTTTCTCGTAAAAGACGACCGCCGTTTTTCGATTTCGCTCTGCAAAACAAACAAACAAAAAAAAAAAGGTATATCAGTAAAATTTTTCTTGAACATTGTTTGAAATACAATATTACTTTTATTTCAGATTTTTCATTTTCCGACTCTTTCTTCCATAAAGCCAATGTTAAATCCAAAAATAATACGCTCTCAATTCCCTTTGAATGTCCAGACGTTTCGGGCAAAATTTATTCGTCCATCCTCAGTGAACTCTTCTAGTGGGAGAGAGTTAAGTCTCCTTTGGTATACATAGTGGTTGTTAGATTCTACTACGTATTCTCTTTTATATAATAATATGATGATAAATGAGTTCTTTGATATTAAAACTTTTTTTTTTTTTTTTTTTTTAAAAACATTCACACTTTTTTCTCATTCACACTCACACTCACACACACATTCACACAGTCTTTTCGGCAACTCAGGCCATTTAAGACTTTAGACGAACCCGTTATTATAATATTAATATAAGGGTGCAGGCGTTCTTATTTATTACGTTTTGGGTTTCAATTGAATTGAAAAAAATAAAACGGGCGGCCTGGGGGCCGACCCCCGGGGGGTGGGGTAAGGGGGATGCACGCTCCCTCCTCCGTCATGCCCCCGGGGGGCTTAAAATTTGCTATATTCATAGTCAAGATACAATCAAGTAATGTGAAGAAAGCCAAATGATTTTCTCTTTATATTTACCTATTCATTTTATTTTAATTTTAATAAATACACATGCAAAAGTGAAACAAAAATATGATTCTATATTGTGTATAAAATGTCTAAATATGAGATTAAAATTTTTAAAAACAACCATAGTTTATTTCAAGCAGTCAACATTTAAGGGGTCTCGGGAGCGAAGGTGTTACGCATGTTTTTCCCGATAAGATGGCGTTGGGTGTCATAAAAAGTATGCCCAAAAAATCACGTAATTCAAAAATTTGCCAAGAGATGTCAGAATGGTAGCTAATAATATTTAATGCATTTGGTTGATTTTCATTGATCTTTTAAGAATAAATACTTTATAAATGTTATTATATATTATGCATCTTTAATAAAAGCATAAAAATATATAAATATAGGCCAGATATAGGCCAAAAGGGGATCTGCTGTTAGACTAGCCTGCCATCTATTGCAAGAATGCTGAACTAATTTGACAGTTGGTTTTTTAAATAAATCATCTAAGCTTATTTTAAAAATTCCTTAATTAATATGTGATTAATAATAACAATAAATTCATTTTTAAATTTAAAATAAAATTAAAGATTATTGGGACAGATTGTTTTTTTGTATTTGCTTGATAACAAAAAAATTAATTATGATAATTTTATAAAATTTAGACGTCGCTCCTGAACCCTCCTTAAAATGCAAGTTGCTATGGGAAACGCAATATATCTCGACATAAAAAGAAATCTAGTACGACCAATCACACCAGATATTTTTGATTGATTGAATGACGATAGGTAAAAATCCCCCCTCCTTTTAGGAAATATTCTCTCTCTCTCTCTCTCTTAGCCCCTCCCCCCATTTCTGACTATTAAAACGAGGGTTTCCCAAGTTGGGAAGGCGAGTGATCGGCACGTTCCGTTTTAAAACAAAATGACTCGCTCGCAAGGATTAGCGAAGTGAGTGAGGGTGTCGTACGACTTTTTGCAACTTCCCACTCTCTCATCCTCATTAGCGAGAGAGAGAGCAAAAAATATGCGTTAACAATCCATACAATATAGTACAAGAGACACTTGTTAAATTTAATGACTCGAATGTTGTTGTTTTTGTTGTTGTTGTTGTTTTAAATGGGAAAGAAATGTTTTTTTTTATTATAAATCAACTAAAAAATACAGTTCTAGTTTAGATAGGGGTGTAAATCATTAATTAATTAATTAATCTCGGGTTATAATAGTTATACTCTTTGGCTTTAATGGCGGTCGACGGTGCCCACTTCAAAGAACAAACGTGATACTTGATGTCATTTTATTCAATTAAATGACATCTTATAGATATGTTATTTAAGATAAAAAATCTCAAAGAATACAAGAAACTAATAGTGTATTCTCGTAGACCTACTTAAAGTAGAAATTTTATTTCCACCCTCACCTAAATATAAGAATTTTCTTGAGAAAAAAAAAACGCAAATTTTATAATAAATACAAAGTGTTATTTCGGAGAAATAATTTGATGGTTGCCAGACGAGCCACATGGTCGATTTCGAGAGTTCGGGGTGGAAGAGATGAGATCCACTGAAGAAGAGATCCATTAGGTCTCCGAATTTCTAAAATTTAGCACTTTGAAATGAACAAACCCAACCTTGGTCTGGCCCACCATTCTCTTCCTCTCACTTCCTGGTGAAGATAGATATTTAGGGATGAAAAAAGAGAAAGAACATCTTTATTAATTACCGACGTTTCGCTCATTTCTCCCTCGGTCTTCTTCATGTTTGAAGTTGTTGCTTTTATTGAGTGGCCTGTAGGAAATATAATTTTTTAGGCTGCTTTAAGAGCGTTGAGCATTACTCAGGCCGTTCGATTTGGGGCTTTAAGCATTCACAAATCAAGTAATGACGTCTTAATTACTTTATAACTTTCGCTTACAAATGCTTATTCCATTTACCCTACAGTGTGAGCGATCGTCAGCACTCGTCTGTCAAAAAAAAAAAAATGGCGGTCCAATATTATTTAATAGATGCTGTTAGGGAAGAACAGGTGTTTTTGACTGCGGATGGCAAGTTCTTCTTTTCCTTATTTCCGAAATCATTGCAAAATATTAAAACATTATGAATTGTTTTCTTTCAAAATGTTATACATAACCTATTAGTGTCATTTTTATTATTTTAAACTGGTAACCGTTGGCTCTAGTTGAAACATTACGCCTTTAATAGGAGAATTAAATTCACAAGGTTTTCTGTCAAAAATATATTAATTTGATATAACACTTTATACGTATTTCGACACCATCATCTCTGAAGCGAATTACATACTGTATGTATTCGCTTCTGAAGATGACACTATGGTGTCGAAATACGTATAAAGTGTTAATATCAAATTAATATATTATTGAAACAGAAAACCTTGTGAATTTAATTCTCATATTAAAGTCATTTTTATTTAATTTTTTATTTATTTCTTGAAACTTTTTTTTCTAATTCCTTTTTATAAGAGTATGCATTTTCTTCATCTATATCAAATAATTCAACTAATGCTGTTATTAAAGCACCTATGACAGAAATTAATTTTTCATCCGCCAATTTGTTTGCTTGAAATCGCTTATAATTGCCAATTCAAACGCTAGAAGTGAGCGCTTAAAGCGTGTGAGCATCCAAATCGAACGCGCCCTTAGTTTAGAATGGAGAAGTGAGAGACTGGCCCTTAGAACATGAAATAAGAGCTCTAAAGGCACAAATTGTTTATTAAATGGACAGGTTTGAGAGAAAATTCTTATTCTTAAGGGTGTTGCTAAAGTTTACTTGAGAAAAAACGCTAAATTTTCAGAAATTATTATTCCAAATACTTAATAAAAAATTTCTAAAAATATAGCTTTTTTTTTTCTCAAGTAAACTTTAGCAACAGCCTTAAGGTTTTCTCTCTAACCTGTCCATTTAATAAACAATTTGTGCCTTCAGAGCTCTTATTTCATGTTCTAAGGGTCAGTCTCTCAGTTCTCATTCTAAACTATAAAATTATATTTCCTACATGCCGCCACTCAATAAAAGACAACACTTCAAACATGAAGAAGACCTCGAGGAAATGAGCGAAACGTCGGTAATTAATAAAAGATGTTCTTTCTCTTTTTTCACCCACAAATATCTATCTGACCAAGGACTGAGAGGAGGAGAATGCGGGGGTGCAAAATTTTATTGTCTCGATTTACTTTTTGATCTTTCGTTCAGAACTATCGCTATATATAATAGAGGAAACATTAATATTATTTATTTTTTTTTTTGAGATGGGATTAAGACAATCTGACAAAATTGATGTCATAAAATAATATTAAAGAGTAGGAGGAAGAGAGAGAGAGAGAGGTAACAAGCCATCTGATGTGGCCAGGGTGAAGAAGAGAGAGAAAGAGAGAGGTTCATTGACCTCAAGGAGAGAGAGAGAGAGAGAGAGAGCAAGGTGTGTCCGGCCAATGAACAAGGATATAAGATATCATCGGATTCAATCAGCAGATGAAAGAGATCAACCACAAATGGAGAAAAAAATCGCACACAAAACAACAACACTAAAAATAAATCGAGGAGCAAGAAGAGAGAAGGGGTTCAATCCTGAACGGGAATTTATCTCTTTAGGCCCATATGAGATGAATCTCCTTTATAGAGACGTAACACTTAACACAGAAAATTAATCTAATTATTATAATTAATTCAAATATGGAATAATAGCCGCTCCGTCCGTATTAAAAATACATCCCTCTTATCGCCCTCGGGCCTTGGTGTGGTGTCCTTCTGTACCAAGAGTCGCGGGTTCGCATCCCGTCTCATGCGACAAAAATTTATTAATTAATTAATTGGCTGCAAATAAATTAAAATAGATAAAGACGGGATCTACATGGCCTCCGATGCCGAAAAAGACCTTAAATAAATTATTAAAAAAAAAAAAAAACTCTTATCCATTGGGGAGGGCCAATATATATGCGGGGCAGGGTGTCCGTGTGTCTGTCTTTTTTTTTAAAGACACACTCACAGTATTTTCGGCAACTCAGGCTATATAAGACTTACGTTATCCGTTATTGATTAATATACATATTTGGGGTCAAGGCATTCTTATTTAAGCCATTTGGTATCCAAATCATCGGGTTGCCTGGGTTCCAACCCGCGACTTTTGGTATTCAAGGTTAGCGCGCTGACCCCTGCACCAGGCCCCGAGGGCGGTCAATCTGTCTTAATTCAATCAGTGTCCCATTCCCGATCTCTCTAAGAAAAAAAAAAAAAAATTTAATTAAATAAGAATTTTTATTATTTTCCATTTGTGAGATTTAATTATTTTAATTAATTTTAATTGGCTTTAATTTTTCATTTGGCTTAAAATTTCATAAGGAAAGACAACTGCTTCCCAATAGGCGAATTCATTTTCTTGAACTTTTCACGCCCCCCCCCTCCGTTTTGAGAATTTGGGGACCTGGAAATGTTTCCTGGACTACACTGTAAAAAAAACTTCCAGAAAACTTCCTATACAAGTATAGGAACTCTGTTTCATAAACTGTTTATGAATATATATGAGAAAGTTCAATTTGTTGCCAACCTAACAAATTTCTTGTATATTTTAAAATTAATTATTTTGGGAAAAATTGTTAATTTTAATTTTAATTTTTATAGCTATTTAGTTGAATTACTTTATAAAAATTATTTAATTAGTATGACTTCATAAATATTTAAATAGTTTAGAGCGCGAATTTCAAACCAGAATTTAAAAAATTTAGATTTGTGAAATAAATTTTAAAAGAATAATTTCAAGTTTCCTTAAAATAATTATAAAATAATATTAATAAAAATTCCTTGAGGTAGTCGAGTTATTTGAGAACGTTTAGACCAGTGATTCTCAACTTGTCGCGGGACACTTTTAACGATTTCAAAATTTGGCGGCACACAAAGAAAAAGATAAGTTTAAAAGTTGGTAATTTGTTCATAAACTTTTTATATTACATTTTATTTCATATCCTGGGTATATTAATATTAAATTACCGAAGTATATGAAAAATGAATGAAAATTCATATTTTTTTTTACAGTGTATCCATAATACCATCTATAACACTACCAAATTTTGTTTCAAAATTCCATCAGGAAGTTGGTCAAACAGAGCGTGACAGATGGACGGACGGACAGGCGGCCACTCTGCTATTATTATATACTGAATAGAAGATAGACTAGTAGCAAATCTCTCTATAACAAATTACAAAACAATTAATAGCTGAGATGATATATTAATAAGAGGGTAGAAATGAGAGATGAAGCCAAGGTTATTTCTTTATACGTTTCGGCCGTAGTTTCGGTTTCGGCCAAAAAGTAGCCGAAACTTTCGGCCGGCCGAAACTTGAGTCTTAAAAAAAAAAAGGTCAAATGATTTGCACTTGAAGGAGAAAAAAATTTTGTCTCCCTAAAAAAAAGGTAAAATCATTTTCACGGAGGGGAAAAAAATTTCAAAAAAAAAAAATATAAATTTTTTTATAGGAAATACAAGTTTCGGTTTCGGTTACGGTTTCGGCCGAAACTAAGGTTGAGACCGAATATTCGGTTTCGGTTTCGGCTGAAAATCTTGTTTCGGTCGGACCCTAGTTTAATTCACACAGCTGACGTTTCGGTTCCGTGTTTGAACCATCATCAGAGTTGGGGAAAAGTCATTAAATTAAACGTATAAAGAAATAATCTTGGCTGCATCTCTCATTTATACCCTCTTAATAATATAACAATTTGAGAGAATTTTTTTTATACCCTTTTTCTGCTAGTGACGCCATTTAAGAGTTATTATATAAGTTTTTAAGTATCGGTGTTAGAGTCGGATAATTTTCAGAAATTTTTTACCTCAGAACTTTCTAATAAATCTTCAGAACAATGAGAAAAGTACAGAACAACATGAGAGTCTGATAAACAATGACAACTTTGTAATTAAATTAGATAAAGGGGCGGATACAAGGGAGTAAAGGGGTAGTCACCCCCCCCCCCCCGAGATTTGATAAAAATAATTTTTTTTGGAAATTAAATTTTTATTTTTTAATATAAAATTTTAAAAATTAATACTTAAAAATTTGATTTGTATATATATTCTGGCAGACAAGTACAGAATGCAACTTTAAAGAGAAAGTTGTGCTCTGTGCGACCAGTCACACCAGATACCCCCACTCGAAATTAATGGACTAATAAATATTGCCTGAAACGTCTCCTTCGGCATTTGGCTTGGCTGTCTTGCACTCCCCGCTAGGCTCTTCTTTTATTCATCTTCTGAAGGAACTCACCTCCTGAGGACTCCACCAAGTAGCGAGGCATTGAGGCACTCGGGAGGGCTGAGACGACGTTGCACTTCACCCACCGTCACTTTATATTTACTTGTACTGCTTAATAAAGACAGTCTTCCTGGTACACTGCAGAACACATCGGCAGGTGCCGCCGACCCCGCTGTGAACACACCCACGCATACATTCCATAAGAACAAGAGGTGTCAAGACTCAACTATTAATTAGAAAACAAACATATCTTAATTTAATTATGCATTGATTATATATTGTTTCGATTAATGGCTGATAACGCTCTCTTCATTTCAATGAAAAAAATCTGGTGTGACTGGCGCACAGCACACAACTTTCTTTTACCTTCGGTAATCGAAAGTTGTGTACTGTGCTTGTCACACCAGATTTTTTGTGTCGACATGTATTTAGTTCCCGGCAGTAGGGAATATTTGAATTCAGATGTAAAATTTATAAGTATGGGAAAATATTTATATTTTGTTACCATGGCAACCATTTCTCCTATCTTTCCTATGAAGCACAAGAGTAAAGTGTGCTTCAAACAATTTTGAGGGCAAAGCGAGAATATCCATTTGAAAGAGCATCTAAAAAATAATTGATTTTTGAATTTTAATCAAAATCGTTAGAGCGAATTTTGAGAAAATCGAAAAAAACTGAAAAAGTACATCAGTAAAGTACTAGTACTCTTTGGCCGATTTTGATTAAAAGCTTATTTTTCCGGTCCCGGGGAGTGTTTAACTTAAATATAAAATTTCAGCCTCGTAGCTCAATTCCTTCATGCTTAAAATTGAACACACCCACACACCCACCCACCCACACACCCACCCACCCACACACCCACAGACAGACCATGTCGCGAAAACCACTTTTTTGGATTCAGGGGACCTCAAAACGTGAAGATCCATCAAAATCTCGACATCGAATTTTTGACATGAATCCAATACTTTCTCTCTATATATATATTACATATATACATAGGTAAGAGAAAGTAAAAAAATCTGGTGTGACTGTCGCACAGCACACAACTTTCTCTTACCTTCGGTAATCGAAAGTTGTGTACTGTGCTTGTCACACCAGATTTTTTGTGTCGACATGTATTTAGTTCCCGGCAGTAGGGAATATTTGAATTCAGATGTAAAATTTATAAGTATGGGAAAATATTTATATTTTGTTACCATGGCAACCATTTCTCCTATCTTTTCTATGGAGTGCAAGAGTAAAGTGGTCTTCAAACAATTTTGAGGGCAAAACGAGAATATACATTTGAAAGAGCATCTAAAAAATAATTGATTTTTGAATTTTAATCAAAATCGTTAGAGCGAATTTTGAGAAAATCGAAAAAAACTGAAAAAGTACATCAGTAAAGTACTAGTACTCTTTGGCCGATTTTGATTAAAAGCTTATTTTTCCGGTCCCGGGGGGTGTTTAACTTAAATATAAAATTTCAACCTCCTAGCTCAATTCCTTCATGCTTAAAATTGAACACACACACACACACACACCCACCCACCCACCCACCCACACACACACAGACAGACCATGTCGCAAAAACCACTTTTTGGATTCAGGGGACCTCAAAACGTGAAGATCCATCAAAATCTCGACATCGAATTTTTGACATGAATCCAATACTTTCTCTCTATATATATATTACATATATACATAGGTAAGAGAAAGTAAAAGTATTGGAAAAATAGACCAGTTATTTATATTAACGTTATAGGCCCATTTATTTTTGTATGTTGGAAAAATGCGTTATATAGGGCCTAATAGCTAACAGAGTTTGTAACAGACGCTCTGAAGGCTGTCTTGTAACAAGAGAAAAGGACGCTAATTCTGCTTATTCTAGCGTCAAGATCGCTCATAAACACATTCCCGTTGAGTTGCAATGTTCTGCCAGCTAGTATCTAATCAAAAATATTCTTTATTGTTAACCTCGATTCAAACTTTACCAATCGTAGAATATTTGTATTTATGTTTTGTTGGACCAAACGTCCCAAATCGAACCCAGGATCAGCCATTCAGAGGCAACCCTCTGCAGGCGTCTAGTGCAAAGGGTACTGGAGATCCTGGGTTAGATTTTCCGGGGCCTATGGGACGTGTGGTTCACCAATAAATAAATACTGTACCTTACCATGGGCGTACCCAGCGAGGCCCCTCCCAGAAACAAGAAATGAAAAATTAAGTGTGATGAAACTAAACAAAATTAGGGAGGGCGATGGCGAATATTCAGTTTTTGTACCACACTGAAATGGTGTAAAAAACCAAGAATTATCTTGAGCTACCAAGCCACTAGAGGTCCCTGAGGGGCCTGGACAAAAAAATATCCCCATTTGGAGATATTCAAACATAAAAATTATTTTTTAATGTTAATTTGAATCCGAAATTAAAGTATAATAAATAGGAACCGACCGAATATTCGGATTCGGTTTCGGCCAAAAAGTAGCCGAAACTTTCGGCCGGCCGAAATCTGAGTCTGAAAAGATGGGATGGGACTCGCATGCACAACAAAAAAAGGTCAAATCATTTGCACTTGAGGGAGAAAAAAATTTTCCGCCCGGTGGAAAAGGGGGCGGAAAAAATTTAGTCTCCTAAAAAAAAAAAGAAGGTAAAATGATTTTCACGGGAGGGGAAAAAAGTTTTCCGCTGGGCGGAAAAAATTTCAAAAAAAAAAAAAAAAGGTAAAATGATATAAATTTTGTATAGAAAATACAAGTTTCGGTTTCGGCCGAAACTAAGATTGAGTCAGAAATTCGGTTACGGTTTCGGCTGAAAATCTTGTTTCGGTCGGACCCTAATAATAAATCATTATTGCCCGCATTACCCTCCCCTCCTAGAATGTGCCACTGTCTCTGTGTTTTCTACACAAAACATTTTAGGCCCCCCGCTTAAAAAAATCCTGGGACAGACACTGCACCTAGCGACTTTGAGAGAGAACGAGCTCTATATTTTCTACTTTTTTTGATGGCCAAATAAAAAAAAGTCCTACTTATGAGGGCATGAGGTGTTTAATTTTTAATATTTATTAAATAAAATATACGTATTAAACATGAATACGACAATAGCCCCCCAGGCAGCTAGCTCTACGAGGGGAGGGATTTGTTAGGTTTTAATTTAGTTAACTTCAGTCTCAAGATAATATTCGATTCGCTCCCCCTATTGGGCGTGGGGTACACGTTAGGAAACACAGATCTAGAGAGAGAGGAGAGGATCTTCATTGCCGACTTCTCTTTCTTCGTTTTATTCTTTCCATTTCAATATCATCATAACACACACCTTCCTAATTGTAGTATAATCTGACCGCACGTTTTACACCTTTTACTATTATATATATACCTACGTAATACAATACTAAGATGAAAATATTATGTTCATAAAAAAATTTAATCCCTTTCTTTTTTATTTCAGTTTATAAGAACCCGAAAAATGCTGGTGTGACTAATCGACATCGAAGATGCTTCGAAAATTCTTATGGCCACGGGAGTACGAATTATTAAAAAACGTATTAATGCAAAGGCTGAATTGTGTCCTTGGGCTTGGTGTAGTGGCTAGCGTATTGGCCTTCTAAACCAAGGGTCGCGGGTTCTGATCCCTGGCCATTTGGATACCAAAGCCTGGACCCCCAATAGATATTAATTAATGAGTAGGGTCCGACCGAAACAAGATTTTCAGCCGAAACCGAAACCGAATATTCGGCCTCAACCTTAGTTTCGGCCGAAACCGAAACTTGTATTTCCTATAAAATTTTTTTTTTTCATTTTATCTTTTTTTTTTGAATTTTTTTTTCCTTCGGTGAAAATCATTTTACCTTTTTTTAGGGAGACTAAATTTTTTTTCTCCCTCAAGTGCAAATTATTTGACCTTTTTTTTTTTTTTTGCATGCGAGTCTCATCCCATTTTTTCAGACTCTGGTTTCGGCCAATCGGCCACTTTTTGGCCGAAACCGAAACTACGGCCGAAACCATGATTTTTGGCCGAAACTGGCCGAAACCGTAACCGAAACCGAATATTCGGTCGGTTCCTATTAATGAGTATCGTTAATGTTTTTAAGTGACCTCGAGCATAAAAATAATACGAATTACCGAAGGGTCTGAAATGCATTGCCTTTATATCAGTTATAGGGATTTTCTCTGCGGATCGGCATATTTGTACCAATTAGCGAGATGCCACTGTTTAATAGTTCCCGATTATGATCTGTGGGACCAGTCACACCAGATTTGTTTTTAATTCGAGCCAAGTGGCGCACTCGCAGTTTTTCATCCTTGGATAAGTTCTTTTTTTTTCCTTCCGTTCTTTTCTCTTTTATTTATTTATTTTTTTTTTTTGTCAATTAATCAAGCACGCCATTGGTGGAGAGAGTGGGCGGGGCTATTTACTCTCTCTCTCTCTCCTTCCAGGACACACCCAGCTCAGTCTCGCTCCCTTTGACACTTGACTTGCGCTGCGCAGACCATATGGCACCCGTTCATTAACTAACTACCAGCTACTCGCACTAATTATGCCGTAAAGGGTCTAAGGAATTATTTACCGGATGTCGGACAAGCATTCATTTGCCTATAACTCGTTATATTTTTGCTAAATCATATTGGTCCAAATTGATTTTTAATATATTTTTTATTTTATATTAATAAAATTTAATTAATATTTATAGTTTTTTTTTTTTGCTGCACAAGTCGAACCCCTAAATAGCCTCAGTTACAGAAAAGGGTTAAAAAAATTTTATTAACGTAGATTCAATTTTGTTTTGTTCAGATTACAAATCAATTAGTCTAGGGTTTCAAAAATATTTCATAAAAAGAAAAAAAAGAAAATAGTGGGATGACTAAGCCCAACGAACAACCTCTCCCACTTATCTAACAAATAATTGTGATAAATAGTAATATATTTTTTAATTAATAAAATCAAAACAAATTTGAAAATTAAGTCTTTGAATTACGAAAAAAATCACCACAGACATACAACACAAACACTTTCCCAGAACTACGTATTTAAATGGATTCTGCGATGGTATTTTGACAGCTTCAGTACAATTTTTTTGCCGGGGGTTTTCCGGTTAAGTGATGCCAAGCGCGTCGAAAGCTCGGGATTGGTGACCCCGAGCAATCAGCGTGTGAAACGTCCCCCGGGAGCCATCGATAGACCCCGTCTACTTGTTTTTAAAAAATGTATAAAAGGGTTAAAAAAGGATTTTTTTTACGAAAATATAAGCCGCATTGGCCGCCTGCGAAGAAAATTGACAAGAGATGATGTCAGCTAGGGGATGGCCTTCTCTAAAATGTAAAATAATGTTTCCTCTTTCCTTAAATTTCGTCGATGTTTCGGGAACACATCATTCTCATTCTCAAGACGATAAATTGTTAATATTGTTTAGGTGGAAAAATATTCCTGAAATTTGCATATGCCATTAGATAACAATCGCTTGTAGCTTACAAGAGAAATTATAGTGGATGTATTGAAAGACTAAATCTTACAATCTTGTCCAGTGCTGATGTTTCAGACCCACTTACAAGCAATTGTTATCTAATGGCATATGCAAATTTCTACTATATTCGTGTATGAACTGAGATGTATCCACTAAAGAAATTTTAACATTTTGAGGATGGGAATGATGCGTTCCCGAAACATCGACGAAATTTAAATAAATCTTTTTATTCTATGCTGGCTGCTAACCCTGCGCTCCTCTAAATCATCGCTCAGCCATCGTTATTTCTTCGTTTCCTTTCTACTTTAACTATATACCATCACCATTTCCTCTGAAGATATTGTTTATATCTTGTTTATAATTATTTATTCATATAAATATATATATTCAAGTATTATATAAAATTGTAACTACAATAAACTTGAATGACTGAATGTTTCCGAACCATAGTGGTAAAAGGAAAAGCAATTTAAAAAAATAACTAGCCGCGTCGCCCGCCTTCGGCGGGCTTCGCGTCTAGCCAGGGGCTACGCCCCCTGGACCCCCGCCAGCTGGCTCGGGCCCGCCTACGGCGGACCCTCGCCTTTTCTTAATTATGAAAAGAAAATTATTATTACTTCGTATTCCGATCCAGTGCCTGCTTGAGGATTTGTTCACATTCAAAGAATACACAACTGCAAAGAATACTTAAATATTTCTCTATACATTTCCTATGGGAGAAATCGTAACTTTAGGAATTAATAACTCAAAAAGTTATAGGAATTTCGGGACCTGAGTATTTTTCCGGGACTCTCCATAACGTCCTCTATAAGACTGCAAAATTTCGTTCCAAAATTCCAACGGGAAGTTGTTCAAACAGAGCGTGACAGACGGACGGACAGACGGACACTCCTCAATTATTATATATAGATAGATTTGGATGACTATTAAGTAGTCCTGATTTTTACGAAAATGTATTTAAAATATTAAAAAGTAAGGAATAAGTATATCAAGTGTTTTGATATTCAAATAAGGAGTTAATTGATTTGGCTTTTGTATGGTCCATATAAATATATTGGAAAAACCAAATCCTGTTAATAACATCTGCAGCTATCTCCATAAAAATGTTCTTCTCTCTCCCTCTCTCTTTGGTTTGCTCACCACCTGTATGTTAAAGCAACGAAATCATTTGTCTTTATGCGGTTTTCGTGAGTTTGTTATGCTATGTCTGTCTATCTGTCTGACCTGACCTCAAACAATGCAAACGTCAAACAATTTCTCTTAAATGGACGTCAGAGGCCAGCAGGGCGCCAGTTAAATCATAATTATACTTCCTCTTTAAGTGCCTGTCTATTTTTTTTGGACATTGTTGTTGCTGTTGTTGTTGTTGTAAGGTGGAAGAAAAAAAACAACACAACCAAGTTTAGAACTCGGCGCGCACGTGTCCAATAAACTAAAATATAGTCAAATGTGACTCAAGAAGTTTGAAATCCTTATTTTTGAACAACTTTTTATTTTACTTTCTCTTAGTGTTAATATAGGCCTATACCGGGTGTCCCAAATGTCACGCACCCCATTGTTGGGATCGAAAGAGAAAAATATTCTAAGCCCAAAAATCCATGCTTGGAATTTTTTGATTAAGTAGTCAATTAGTAATTAATTAATAAAAGTGACCAATCAGGAGCGCGCTACAGAAGAATAGAAAATAAGTGGGATAGAAGTAGATAAATGACAGAGAAGCTTCACGTAAATTGTTTTGGTTAATTAATAAATAAATAATAATTATTATTGAAGTACAACAGTTAAAGACTTAGGATTAATGACAAGAAAGCTTCAGACGATTTCTTTTGGTTAATTATTATAATAATAATAATTATTATTATTTTATTAATTAACCAAAAGAATTTACGTGAAGCTTCTACTATCTACTTCTATCCCACTTATTTTCTATTCTTTTGTAGCGCGCTCCTGATTGGTCACTTTTATTAATTAATTACTAATTAACTACTTAATCAAAAAATTCCAAACATGGATTTTTGGGCTCAGAATATTTTTCTCTTTCGATCCCAACAATGGGGTGCGTGACACCTGGGACACCCTGTATATAGAGAGAATAATTGGAGAAAGTATTGGATTCATGTCAAAAATTGGATGTCGAGATTTTGATGGATATACACGTTTTGGGGTCCCCTGAATTCAAAAAAGTGGTTTTCGCGACATGGTCTGTCTGTCTGTCTGTCTGTTTGTGAACAAAATATCTCAAGAAAGAAAAGAGCTAGGAGGTTGAAATTTTATATTTAAGTTAGACAGCCACCTGGGGCGTGAAAATAAGCTTTTAATTAAAATTAACCAAAAGAGTACTAGTACTTTACTGATGTACTTTTTCGGTTTTTTTTTTCGATTTTCTCTAAATTCGCTTCAACGAATTTTTTTTAAATTCAAAAAGCAATTATTTTTTAGATTCTCTTTAAAAATGTATATTCTCATTTTGTCATTGAAATCTTCTGAAGTCCACTTTACTCTTGTACTTCATAGGAAAGATAGGAGAAATGGTTGCCATGGTTACAAAATATAAATATTTTCCCATACTTATAATAAATAAATTTTACATCTTGAATTCTAATATATCGGCGTTAACTAAATATATATATCGACACGAAAAATCTGGTGTGACAAGCACAGTACACAACTTTCGAATACCGAAGGTAAGAGAAAGTTGTGTGCTGTGCGCCAGTCACACCAGATTTTTTTTTTTTTGAAATTATGTCCCCAGTTATAATCCTAGTGGGAAATTAATATTAATGTATTTGATGTGATGCGCGGTGCCAAAAATTTAAGTCTACTTCCATTTCATAAAAAAAACCTGGTGTGACTGGCGCACAGCACACAACTTTCTCTTTACCTTCGGTAATCGAAAGTTGTGTACTGTGCTTGTCTCACCAGATTTTTTGTGTCGACATGTATTTAGTTTCCGACAGTAGGGTACATTCGACTTTCAAGATGTAAAATTTATAAGTATGGCAAAATATTTATATTTTGTTACCATGGCAACCATTTCTCCTATCTTTTCTATGGAGTACAAGAGTAAAGTGGTCTTCAGAAGATTTCAATCACAAAATGAGAATATACATTTTATAGAGGATTTAAAAAATAATTGATTTTTGAATTTAAAAAAAATCGTTGGAGCGAATTTTGAGAAAATCGAAAAAAACTGAAAAAGTGCATCAGTAAAGTACTAGTACTTTTTGGTCGATTTTGTTCAAAAGCTTCGTGTCACGTCCCATGGGGGTGCCTAACTTAAATATAAAATTTCAACCTCCTAGCTCTTTTCATTATTGAGATATTTTGTTCACAGACAGACACACACACGACAGACAGACAGACACACCCACAGACAGACCATGTCGCGAAAACCACTTTTTTGGATTCAGGGGACCTCAAAACGTGAAGATCCATCAAAATCTCGACATCGAATTTTTGACATGAATCCAATACTTTCTCTCTATATATATATTACATATATACATCGGTAAGAGAAAGTAAAAAAAGAAAAATGCAAAACTTTCAATCAATAAGAATTTCGTTTTTTCTGATAAAATTCAAAATGTAAATTCTCTCTATCTTGTCAATTGGATAAAGAATTTCTTCCTGGTTTCTTTCTAATGGCATTCGAATCAAAATCTTTCTCTTTGTGTACATACATTTATATAAAATGCCAATAAAGTTTGAAATTTTTGAAATTTTATAAGTAACCATCATCATCATCTTCATGATCATCATCGTCCATGGATGATGATATGGATGCCGTTAGTTGGTCAAAGGTCAATAGAAGGAGGAGGATGTTATTTATTATTTGATGGAGATCTATTGTCCATTCTTTAAAATACTCGACTATCAAAACTTCCTTTATTTTATACGATAATATAAAACAGCATGGAAGAAAGTCGAAAACTTTTATATTATAACTACTACTAAGTCACATCTCAGCCAAGGGCGGATACAAGGGAGGGGGGGGTAAAGAGGTAATTACCCCCCGAGATTTGAGAAAAATATTTTTTTTTTTTGAAAAAAATTGTATTTTGAATATAAAATTTTAAAAACTAATACTTAAAAATTTGATTTGTATATATATTCTAATAAACAATTACAGAATGCAACTTTAAATTACTGATAATAAGAAAAAATTGTGTGCTGTGCGACCAGTCACACCAGATCACCCCCCTCCCCCCGAGAAACTTCTCTGGATCCGCCACTGCATCTTTCCTTATAATATACAGATATATTATATAGAGATAGAGAAGAAGAGAAGAGTTGGAGGGAAAATGCATTTTTCCCAAAAATGGTGAATTGGGGCCCTTAGCGGCCGAATTTCAAAAAACAACCCCGAAATGACCTTTAGGCCCTTTAGGAGAGTTTATTTAGGGAAGCGTAGAAAGCATACTGATATCTCATTTCAGTTAAAAGTGGAAAATCCGAATTTTTCACAAAAATGACGATTTGGGGGTTCTTAGAGGCCGAATTTTAAAAAACCCCGAAATTACTCCAAGCCACTTGAAGTATATTATTACGTTAACTAAGTCCCAAACCTGTGTGTAGTACATCAGATAATTACAATCAAAATACGTGAGCTGTATGTGCCCTGCAGCAAATTGTGAATTATGATCAAACATCGTCAAATACACACTGTGTCAAATATTGTTTTAATATTACTTGTTTTATTAAAATAAGTCAAAGTGTTAAAAAAACATCGAAAAAATGAGAAAGAGGAGTTTCAAAAGTTAGGAACAAACTAAGGAACAGTGGGCAGGAACGACTAAAAAGAGCCTTGTGGTTCCAACTAAGACACCTCCACCTCTAAATGTTAAATGTAAGAGTAAATACAACTGCAAAAGTGTCTCACATGTCTAAAAGCTAGCACACACACACACACACACACAGACAGACCATGTCGCGAAAACAACTTTTTTGAATTCAGGGGACCTCAAAACGTGTATATCCTTCAAAATCTCGACATCGAATTTTTGACATGAATCCAATACTTTCTCTCTATATATATATATTCATAAATGGACCCTGTTACGCAATTGTGTGTCAAGCGCCAGCTACCGAGATTTGAGAAAATTAACATTAAAGTTTTTCTGATTTAAATTGTTTTGAATAGATTATATATCAATTTTTTTGTCAATTGTGCAAGTAAATACTGTAATTATGGCAGATATTCATAAATTATCTCTAAAATACGACTAATTTAGAGAATAAACAATAAAATATAAAAAAAATTATTATTGCAAAATTCTCTAAGTCCAACAATTATATTTGTAAAAATGCTTCAAAGTCTCTTGACACATGATTGCAAATTAATCTATGCACTATTTATATTAATAAAATAATTTTAGGTTTATAATTCAAAAATTAAAACGGAGATAGTATTAAAGTTCTTTTATGGTTATATTTAATACTAGTAGCATAGAAACTTTTTATCAAAATTACATGTGATCCCTGAGTGATTTTCTTAGATTTATTACCACTCACTAAATAAATACTAAAACAGATATTATTTTCATTAGCAATTTATTTCTAAAACTCAAAATATTAGAGATGATTGACGGATAAATAATTAATTCTCAATTATTCAAAAAAAAAAAAAATTAATTAAAATTTTGCATATTAGATGGCGCAAGTAAACTACTTTCAACTGATTATTATTATTTTTTTTTTGATAAATGATTTCGATATAACGTCATCACTAGCCTATATTCGGATTCCTTCCTTGAAAGGGATCAAGATAGACGCTTAAGGAGTGAAAAGATTAAATTACCAATAAGAATTTTTAGTTTAGAAAAATTAAGATTAATGATCTTAAATTTTGTAGTCTAATAAAAAATTTGCATTTATTTTTAAAATAGTGTAGTGACTTTTGGACCACCCTCTATAAAATGTGGTTTATTTGTATAAGTTACAATGTATCAACAGCCACCTAGACGCTTGGTGATTGTAACTGAAGCAGGTAACAGAATGTGTGACCGAAACATTTTAAAATTAAATAAAACTGGAAAGTTTTACAATTCGATTGTCCAATTTTTACTTTCTCTTACCTCTATATATATAGAGAGAGAAAGTATTGGATTCATGTCAAAAATTCGATGTCGAGATTTTGATGGATCTTTACGTTTTGAGGTCCCCTGTATCCAAAAAAGTGGTTTTCGCGACATGGTCTGTCTGTCTGTGTGTGTGTCTGTGTGTGTTCAATTTTAAGCACGAAAGAATTGAGCTATGAGGTTGAAATTTTATATTTAAGTTAGTCACCCGCCTAGGGCGTGAAAATAAGCTTTTAATCAAAATCGGCCAAAGAATACTAGTACTTTACTGATGTACTTTTTCAGTTTTTTTTCGATTGTCTCAAAATTCGCTCTAACGATTTTGATTAAAATTCAAAAATCAATTATTTTTTAGATGCTCTTTCAAATGTATATTCTCGTTTTGCCCTCAAAATTGTTTGAAGACCACTTTACTCTTGTATTTCATAGGGAAGATAAGAGAAATGGTTGCCATGGTAGCAAAATATAAATATTTTATGTTTATAAATTTGACATCTTAAATTCATATATATTGGCGGAAACTAAATATATGTCGACACAAAAAATCTGGTGTGACAAGCACAGAACACAACTTTCGATTACCCAAGGTAAGAGAAAGTTGTGTGCTGTGCGACAGTCACACCAGATTTTTTTTTATTCCCCTTCGTTATTTTTGTTTGGAGAAAGGAGTGAGTGGTTGGGGATAAATATTTAATACTTTAATTAAAATGAGAAATAATTGCAGAAGACAGATATTTTTATTTAATTAAAATATTTTAAAGGAACCCTTCTCTCTCTCTCTCTCTCTCTCTCTCTCTCTCTCTCTCGTGCTGGCTTCCTCCCTCCCTCCCCCTCTCTCTCGATCTCTTAACCCTTTTTCCTTACTTAGTCTTGGACTCCAGGCATTCTTTAAAAGTTTGTTGCCAAGGAATTTAAGGGCAGGCATATTTATTCTTGTGAAAGAAAGAGAGAAGGAAGGCGGGGGGTGGAAATTCACAAACGATCCAAATTTATATTTGAGAGAAAATTTCTTCAAACAAATCAAAATCCAAAAAATATTGTTTTTTCTTTACTTTCTCTTACCTATGTATATATGTAATATATATATAGTGAGAAAGTATTGGATTCATGTCAAAAATTCGATGTCGAGACTTTGATGGATATACACGTTTTGAGGTCCCCTGAATCCAAAAAAGTGATTTTCGCGACATGGTCTGTCTGTCTGTCTGTCTGTGTGTGTGTGTGTGTGTTCAATTTTAAGCATGAAGGAATTGAGCTAGGAGGTTGAAATTTTATATTTAAGTTAGGCAGCCCCCGGGACCGGAAAAATAAGCTTTTAATCAAAATCGGCCAAAGAGTACTAGTACTTTACTGATGTACTTTTTCAGTTTTTTTCAATTATTTTTTAGATGCTCTTTCAAATGCATATTCTCGTTTTGCCCTCAAAATTGTTTGAAGCACACTTTACTCTTGTACTCCATAGAAAAGATAGGAGAAATGATTGCCATGGTAACAAAATATAAATATTTTCCCATGTTTATAAATTTGACATCTTAAATTCTAATATATTGGCGGAAACTAAATATATCTCGACACAAAAAATCTGGTGTAGCACGGTGCACACCAAAAGTCGCGGGGTCGGACCTCAGGCTGTCCGATGATTTTATTTAAGCCATTTGGATACCCAATGGCTTAAATAAAAATGCCTGGAGCCCAATATGCATATTAATTAATAACGGATATGGTAAATAAGCATATAAAATGCTTCTAACTTCACGTAGTAAGGATGTTGTTTTTTTAACCCTTTTTTGGCTTCTGAGTCCATTTAAGGGCATGTCTTTATTATACCAGGTAGACTATATATTTTTAAATTATAAAGTATCGATGGCTACCGGGGGACGTTCCACATGCACGTTCCACCAATCCCGAGTTTGTTTAACTGCAACGATTGTGTTGACTGTTGCTCCCTAAGGGGGTTAGTTTCGCTTGAATGGCCTTATTTGAAAACGATTGCAGAATAAGCAGTCGAAACGTTCGTTGTACAGTATTTATATTTTTAATAAATAATAATTAATACAAATTGTGGTCTATAAATGAAAACTCCCTATAAAATAAAAATCTGGTGTGACTGGCGCACAGCACACAACTTTCTCTTACCTTCGGTAATCGAAAGTTGTGTTCTGTGCTTGTCACACCAGATTTTTCGAGTCGTCATATATTTAGTTTCCGAGGATATATTAGAATTCAAGATGTAAAATTTATAAGTATGGGAAAATATTAATATTTTGTTACCATATTTTGGCAACCATTTCTCCTATCTTTCCTATGAAGTACAAGAGTAAAATGGTCTTCAGAAGATTTCAATGGCAAAATGAGAATATACATTTTAAAGAGCATCTAAAAAATAATTGATTTTTGGATTTTAATCAAAATCGTTGGAGCGAATTTTGAGAAAATCGTAAAAAACTGAAAAAGTACCTCAGTAAAGTATTAGTACTCTTTGTCCGATTTTGTTTAAAAGCTTATTTTCACGGTCGAAGAGGGTATAAAACTTAAATATAAAATTTCAACCTCCTAGCTCAATTCCTTCATGCTTAAAATTGAACACAGACTCACACACTCCGACAGACAAACACACACCATATAGAGGTAAGAGAAAGTAATAATGAATATTTATTTTGATATAAAATACTCTAAATAAATATGCCTGGATTGCATAGGGCCTAAATCGTATTAAGATGCCGACCAGGCAATACAAAAAAATAAATAAATAAATAAAGCAAATTATAATAAGAGAAAAGGCAAATAGGTGATTGGCATATTCAATTAATAATACTTCTTAATAAATAATTATAATAATTAGAGTCAAGAGATAAAATATCAAAGAAACTAACTGTTTATTTGCCTTTGCAAATGAAAAACATATCAGTTTATCATCTTGATTTGACAAATTATTTCTAATTAATAATTCTCTCTTTCTCTCTTTCTCGTTATTAAATCTCCTGCTCGATTAATTCATTTATTATTTATTTGGGTCATTCTTACTTTCTCTTACCTCTATATATGTTAATATATATAGAGATAAAGTTTTGGATTCATGTCAAAGATTCGATGTCGACATTTTGATACATATACACGTTTTGATGTTCCCTGAGTCCAAAAAAGTGGGAGTCTGTCTGTCAGTCTGTGAACAAAATATCTCAAGAACGAAAAGGGCTAGGTGGTTGAAATTTTATATTTAAGGGGGTTCAGGAGCGACGTCTAAACGTACTTAAAAAAAAAAAAACTAGACTATTATAAGGAATTTTTCAATGCGGTTTTTTTTTAAATGAATTAAATTCATAAGAGATTATTGGGACATCGAGCTATAATTTTTTTAATGACTTATTAAAAAATTATCGTAATTAATTTTTTTGTTATCAAGCAAATACAAAAAAACAATCTGCCCCAATAATCTTTAATTTTTTTTTAAATTTAAAAATGAATTTATTGTTATTATTAATCACATATTAATTAAGAAATTTTTAAAATAAGATTGGTAGATATATTTAAAATTCATCTGTCAAATTAGTTCAGCATTCTTGCAATAGATGGCAGGCTAGTCTAACAGCTGATCCCGTAATAGCGTATATCTGGCCTATATATTTATGCTTTAATAAAAGATACATAATATATAATAACATTTATAAAGTATTTATTATTAAAAGATCAATGAAAATCAACCAAATGCATTAAATATTATTAGCTACCATTCTGACATCTCTTGGCAAATTTTTGAATTACTTGATTTTTTGGGCATACTTTTTATGACACACAACGCCCTCTTATCGGGAAAAACATGCGTAACACTTTCGGTCCTATTCCGCCTTAAGTTAGGCACCCTTCTGGCACGGGTATTCTTTTATAAACATAAAACACACTTCTTGGAAATAAATATTATTTAATTTTGAAATTAACATCCTTTAAATAAGCACCATTTTGCTCTTTGCACTGAGGTTTCGAGAAATGCAAGAGATTTTCGTGCGTCATGCAGTCGAGGACGCACCAGAGTAAGGTGGCAGCAAGTACTAAAATTGTTTCAACAACTTTTGTGGAAAAAAAAAGAAAACAAAAATTCATAAACTGTTTGAGGAATTTTATATGTTCTGTACATAAATAATATTCCCATTTGGGGATTGAAATTTGAATGTTCTTTATTTTTTTTTTATAATCACCCGTCATAAAGAAATTTTCAATAAAATGGAATTCGTTCGTCCGTTCCGCATATCTTTTTCTTTTTAATAGGTATTCAATTCAAGAGAGAGAGAGAGAAGATTTTATTTAATCTTGTCGAAAATATTTTCGCAATATTAAAAACAATAGCAATTTTTTTTTTTTTTTTTTTTTTTTGAAGGGTGAGGCGGAGGGGGGAGGGGGTAAGCATTCCAAAAAGAGCAGAGAGAGAGAGAGAGGGTTTAATATCGTCCACCCCTAAGAGAGGAAGAAAAACGATGGGGTTGGGTGCATTCCAAAATCCCAATTCGCGTTTGATGAATTATACCCAGTCGACTGGACCACAGCATCTCTGGGCATCATATCTAAGGCAAAAAATGCATCTCCCTCTAGACTAGAATAGATTTGTTAAATATAAAGGTGATTTGTTGACAATTACAGTTTATTTTCATTTTTTATTGGGAGTTGAGGTGGTCTCCGTTTTTTGAAATAAATTACTGGAGAAGAGCTTAGTATTCTATAAGGGAGTCTGTGCAAGTCAGAAAAAAAATGTTCGCATATTAAACTAAACGTGTCCAAGTATGCGTCCTGGAATCGATTCCGGGATCTCCAGCCAATCACCGACCATACTAATATTAAATTAAATTAAAAGTAAGTATACAGGGCGAGTCAAAAATATGAGACCACCTAAAAATATTAAAATAAATAATAGTAGGTTGTAATTTTAACAAAATTGATTGTTTATATATTAAATATATCTAAATGAAAAACTAATTATAAACAGCTTAATGAAAAAATTATTCAAATAATACAATAAAATTTAATTTTATTTTAAAACGTGTTTTTTGATTGAGTCAAAAATATGAGACCACCTTCTTTTAAATCTATTTAAACTAAACAAAAGTGAAATGTAGACACCTGTACCATTTCAAAACATAATATAGAATTAATAGAGCCCTTAAATTAAAAAAATTAATAATAATTTAAATGTAAATTTGAAAACTTCAAGATGCAAAGGGTCTAAACTTAACTGAATGCGAAAAAGGCATCATCAATGGTTTAAGACTTGTCCAAATAAAATTGAACGACAAAAGGCATTACAGATTGGAAGATTGAAAACCGTAGTGTACAAATAATGGATTTTTATCAAAAATTTAAAATTTTAAATTAATCTTAAATAAAATATTTCAAAATATATATACGGGTATAGAAACTGTACAAAATTAAATAATTAAATAAAGTGAGGTGGATAGCTGAGTAGATCTTGTAGTAAGGAAGAAAGAAAAGAGCAATTGCAGCTAGGTTTATTTCGTTTAATAATCACTTCAAGCCGACGTTTCGGTCAGATATACGACCATCATCAGGGCTGAAGCGTGTCAAAAAAATTCCCCAAAATGTCGAATGGCACAATCGTATAAATTATTTTTGCCATTTTATAAGGACCAACAGGCTATGCGAGTCAAGGTTAGATCTCCAATCTTGACTCGCATAGCCTGTTGGTCCTTATAAAATGGCAAAAAATAATTTATACGATTGTGCCATTCGACATTTTGGGGAATTTTGTTGACACGCTTCAGCCCTGATGATGGTCGTATATCTGACCGAAACGTCGGCTTGAAGTGATTATTAAACGAAATAAACCTAGCTGCAATCGCTCTTTTCTTTCTTCCTTACTAATTAAATAAAATATCTTTTGGTCAAATTTGAGTGCTTTTTGTAAGTAAATTTTAAGAAAAAAGTTTGCCCCTCCCCACCCCCAAGAAAAAGTTGAAATGACGCCTCTGGATGAGGGCTCAAAAGGGTCTCTTCATCTTTTCCTCGCTATAAGGGGTCGTCCACATATTACCTAAAGCGCTAGGGGGGGGGGGTCTAGACAAAACGTCACTAATTGTGACATGGGGGACCCAGGAGGTTTCTCTAAGTGTGACATAACAATTCAAAAAAAGTCCAATGATTTTCACAGCAGGGAAAGCAGGGGATTTTCACAACAGGGAAAAATGGAGTGATATTTGAGTCACAAGGGAAAATTTGCTAATTATACACATATTGGTAAATCTGATTCATCTCTGATCTTGGGCGCAGGTATAGTGAGCGCCACAATTAAATCCCCACCTGGGAGCTAGAGCCTTAAGTATATGGTTTTGTATATGGTATATAATGAAATAATTTCACTGACCGAAAAGGTAAAACGTAAAGAACTGGTACAGAGGATTTTATTTTACCTTTTCGCTCATTAAAATTATTTCACTATACACCATATAGACCTACTATTCCATACATAAACTTAAGGCTCTAGCTATCAGGCGGGCACTTAATTGTGGCATTCACTGTACAAGATAGGTATAATGAAGCAAATTTATTTTATTATTGAGAAATCCTGGTTCAATTACTTATGTGCTTTGCATTATGTGTATTCAAGCCGAAACGCCTTATACTGGGAGTTTTATTGAACCTAGAGCATTCCATTTTTGCCAATTTGGCTGATATTCGCGCATTATTAAATCGCGCCTGTGCAGGATTCTCAACCTGTTTATAGAGTATATTAGGCTCAACAGATTGTCCTGCCGGAAGTCTATAAGTTAGGAGTGTTGTTCGAGCTCCGAATCGACAAAGAGTCCTCAAGAAAATCGTGACATTGGAGCATTAAGGTTTTCTCTCTGCCAGAGTTCCTCCCTGCCGATCACCTCAAAGTAGTTACTCAGTAGAGACCTCCATTATTAAGATGAAATAGCCGTTTGTGGCAGATGTCTAGAATTCTGCACATCAGTTTTAACGTTCTTTTGAACACCAAAGTGATAATTCTATCCCGCTGGGATTCTTTCCTTACAATATTGGAAAAAAAGATTTAGTTCCTACATTATCATCCGAAACACATAAATATACATAGTTTTGATGAGGAGGTTTGACTGTACAATTCCAAAGGCCTTCCTCCAGAAGGGCGTGCTTAATAAATATTTTTTCTTTCTTCCTTATCTCCTCTCCTCTTGAGAGAAGAGTGAAGAATTAATTATAGTTATAAGAAAGAGAGAAAGAACATCCGTTTGCAATTTATCAAAATGTAGCATCTTCATGTTCTTCTTCTCTTGTTGTTGTTGTTGTTGTTTAGGATAACAACTAATTATCAATTTCCGTTTTATCTTTTAATGATTCTTTTAAAAAAAATAAAATGAATGAAAATAACTGACGGTGAGATGATATAACTTTCATTTAGAGAGGGAGGGTATTTTGGGTCAAATTTTGCGGGCGTTTCTTCCTGATTTATTTGAATATTTCTCCCTTCACTGTTCTAATCTGTTGAACTATTTTTTTTTTTTTTTTTTAATATTGATAGTTAGCTATTATGTATTTTTTTTTTTTCTATTTCAATGTCACATTCTAACACACAATTAAATAATAATGAAGGCGCGAGCGCGCGCGCCTTTGACAGACAGACTGACACCCGAAACCTATGATTATGCAAAAGAGATTTATTATAATCATTTTCCTGATTAATTTTCTATTTTTTTTTTTTTTTATTATTAAATAAATAAGAGAAATAAAAATTTGATTCTTTGACATTTCAAATATTAGAAAGGGATTTTTATGAGCGAAAACGAGATCTCTTAAAAAAAAAAAAAAAAATAGAGGTCTCAAGTATGACACAAGACTCTCTTATAACTAAACCCTGGATTCCTATGCACAATTGGATATTCGTACCTCATTCGAAGCACACTTGTTCCAATTTTATATTGCATATTTAATGAATACTGCATAATTATTGTAAATTGAAGTTGGTAGTTTCTTTTGGTCAATCAAAATGGTAATTGAGACTACAAATAAAACGAAATTTCTTAAAAAAAGTAGTGGTTTTTTTTTATTTCAGAGAGAGTTTGAACAAGTTTCCACTTGTTTCGGCACAATGAGCCGTCTTCAATTTAGTCAATTTAACTTACAAGTCAATTTAACTACAAATATATAATTACATATAGTTTTTGGTTATTATATTAAAATTCCTCTCTTCATTAATTGTCTTAAATAGAGAAAGGGAAGCAAACAAAAACCTACAATCTCAAAAATAGAGACCAATGTTGAAGCTAAGGTAAAATAAAAAATTACAAAACAATTTGTTAAAATTATTCTAAGGCCTCAATTATTTATTATCGAATTTTTTTAAATTTAAATATATGAGTTGTCCATTTCCAAAAGCGTCTAGTTGCATCGGGATCAAATTTTCAGGATACGAGAAAAACTTGTATTTTATTATAAACTCAAGAGTTAATTTATGAATGTTATGTTTATAAAATCTGTAAATAAATTACGAACACAATTTACAAGGTCTTAGGTCCGTATTTTTTTCTATATAGCAGTAATAAACTGTTTTGATATTCAACTAGGCCCTTCGCTGTTAGCAAGCAAGTAGTTTTGGAACAGTATTTGTTTGTTTGCAACAAGACAGTTTTGGAAATGGAATGAAATGCAACTAGGCCCGGTTTGAATTTGTACTCGATTTTCAGTATTTGTTTTAACTAGCATTTATCAACTCTTTTTCACTGGAAAAACAATTTTCAAATGTGTATAAAATCTCAACTTTTCAAATTTTGTCAATTAGGCACTTTTGAAAATAAACGTCTCATATACTGGTCTACACAAAAAAACTTTGAATATTGAATATTTTAATCATTTTGCATAATAATTAAATTCACTTGACAAAGAATGCAAATAATTTGTATTATAATAATAACGACAACTCTATTTTTTTATCCCCAAATGGGACACAAACTGTATATTAATTTTTGTGGGTTCAATTCTAGGATCTCTTTTTTATATTCTTTGTAGTTTCTCTTTTTTTTTTTCTTCTGAATTTCAATTAATTTTAAATGACATCATCATCATCACCTTGCATCTGTTAGAAATTTAATCATTCACGGTTACATTTTGTAAATGATAATTGTATAATAATTAATTATATCCCCTCCTTCCCTGTGTCTGTATAAAGAGAGGGAGAAGACAAGTATAATAGTTAATTACTTTGTAGCCTAATTATAATAGTAATTTCATATTCAGGGAGTTAATGTTCACAATTCACTTACACCTACTAAACTATTCGACAAATGAAGTGTGTTACATACACTTGTTTTATTTTTTAATTAATTTAATATTATCTTAACGATATTGTAATTTATTTAACATTTAAAATCGGAATCTTTTTTTGCGTTTCACTTCAATGGCC
>JAKCPI010015125.1:0-19349 GCA_023213315.1 Euborellia annulipes | reverse complement strand
CTATAAGGTCGCAGTGCAGAGAAGCCCCACAACATAATTCTGAAAACGCAAAGAATACTTAAAGGTCTTCTCATTTAAAAAGAAATAAAAGTCAATATTAAATGAGAGAAAGTAAAAATATCATTAGTAAGAGAGAATATTTTAAATTATTAAACATAAATAAAAACATTTTTCATAAACATTAGTAATATTGCAAAGAATACATAAATTTCTTTTCATTTCTTAATATCTCATAAGCCTGGCAAAGGAGAAGAGCAACAGTCACCACAATCGTTGCAGTTAAGCGATGCCAAGCACGGCAAAGCTCGGGATTGGTGACCACGAACAATCAGCATGTGGAACACCCTCAGGTAGCCATCGGTAATTTTGTATTGTAAATTATTTACATAAATTAATAACCACTATTGGCCTCTGTCGCCGAAAAGGGTTTAAAAAAATAAATAAATATATCTTCATACATTTTTTATGAGAGAAATCGTAACTTTAACAATTAAGGCCCCCTCTTTTTTTTTTTTTTTTCTCCCCATCCCCAAAAAAAAAAAAAAAAAAAAAAAAAAATTAAAACGGAATAGGACCGAAGGTGTTACGCATGTTTTTCCCGATAAGATGGCGTTGTGTGTCATAAAAAGTATGCCCAAAAAATCAAGTAATTCAAAAATTTGCCAAGAGATGTCAGAATGGTAGCTAATAATATTTAATGCATTTGGTTGATTTTCATTGATCTTTTAACAATAAATACCTTCTAAATGTTATTATATATTATGTAACTTTTATAAAAGCATAAAAATATATAAATATAGGCCAGATATAGGCTAATACTATATCGTCTGTTAGACTAGCCTGCCATCTATTGCAAGAATGCTGAACTAATTTGACAGTTGATTTTTAAATAAGTCATCTAAGCTTATTTTAAAAATTTCTTAATTAATATGTGATTAATAATAACAATAAATTCATTTTTAAATTTAAAAAAAATTAAAGATTATTGGGACAGATTGTTTTTTTGTATTTGCTTGATAACAAAAAAATTAATTACGATAATTTTTTAATAAGTCATTAAAACAATTATAGCTCGATGTCCCAATAATCTCTTATGAATTTAATTCATAAAAAATAAACCGCATTTAAAAATTCCTTATAATAGTCTAGTTTTTTTTTTAAATTTTTGACATGAATCCAATACTTTCTCTCTATATACGTATATCAACATACATAGGTAAGAGAAAGTAAAAAGGATTAATCTGCCATTTAATAGATAGCATAAAATTAAATTATAAACAAAGAGAGAGAGAGAGAGACTTAATTCCCTGTTCATATCCGGTTGGATGCCTTTTGATCCATCCGGCATTATTGGTAAATTCCATAGAGAGAGGGAAGGAATTAGAGAACTCTATAATTTAGACCTGTGCATAGTTTTCAACTAATAATAGAAAAAAATATTAACGAAATCCACCCCCACCCTCCCCGTGCTTGTTAAGAGCTTAAGGATGCTGCCGTTGCGTGTTTATCGACTTCTCTGAAATATCTCTCAAATGAGATCTCGATATATCGAAAAAGAAGTGAGAGAGAGAGAGAGAAAAATATTGATAACGATGTATATCATATTTTATTTTTTTTCCAAATCATCTCACACCAATACTTTGCAAAATGATATATTTAATGATATCAAATAAATAATATATAGATCAAACAAATTTATTATTATAAAAAAAAAAATTCTTCCCTTTCATTCATTCATTTGTGTTGGAAATTAAATTAACATTTTATTTGTTTTAATACTCTTTGAAGTTTGAAAAAGAGCTAGTTTATTATAATAACCGCCGACACTAGCAAACTTATCCTTCAGATAGTAAACAAGAACATTTTGGAGTTTAGGCTTTCACAGTTGTTATCATTAGTAAAAGAATTAGATTTTCGGTTTAACTGTGGTTTATTTGTAAAAATTACAACGTTTCGGCCATTCATTCTGTAGCCTTCTTCAGGTACAATTCTGCTAAGATTACAAAGGTTATTACATCTGGGACAATCTCAATTGAACTGGTTGAGAAAACAAGCCCCACCTGCACGCCATCTACACATGAGCGATCGCAGCGCCCCTACATACAATTTGACACGAAATTCAAATGTTGTATTTTTAAAAAATATATTAGTATACACTCTCTAAACTGTACAAATTATTATTGACAAATTGTTTACATAAAATACACACACCCACATATTTAAATACATACACATACACATAACTAACACATATACATACAACGTTGTAATTTTTACAAATAAACCACAGTTAAACCGAAAATCTAATTCCTTTTTACTAACAAGAACATGCTAAACATTATTTCGAGTTAAAAAAATACGATCTGGGCTCTTATTTAATTATATGATTAGCTTAAAACTTGATGTGATGAAGAATCGAAAGTCTTAGTCAAAAGCCTATCCAATGGATAGCTAGTTAAAACAACCGGTCCTTAAAAAACACAAACTTATTAGTCCAAATATATTTAGTAGCTACCCATTAAAAAAAAAAATAAATAAATAATTAAATACATTTATAATTAAATTGAAATTAAACGGTTTATTATAAAAATACTTTTTTCTGTTTCAAACTTCAAAGAATATTCAAACAAAAATGTTAATTTAATTTACACAAATGAGAGGAGGGAATTTTTTTTTTTAATAATAAATTTGATTGATCTATTTATTTATTTATTTATCAATAGAATGATTTTCTGCCTCCATTTTCATATTGTAAAATTTCACCTCCTCCCCAGAAGCTGTGGTTAAAAAATATTATTTCAATTTATGTATTTTATAAATACCTATCTATATATTCCTATGATGGTTAGTCAAAGGAAAACAAGAAAATTTAATTTAGTTAACATGTATTCATAAAACATTTAATATTAAGGGGATTCAGAAGCGACGTCTAAACATACTTTAAAATAGCGTTTTCCAAACTGTGAGGGCCGCCTCCCTAGGGAGGCGCGGACTAATCTAAGGGGAGGCGCGAATATTGGCCACCAGGACCAATTTTCCAAATGATTGCTAGTTTTAATATAAATAAGAATAAATAAAAAAAAAATATTTTTATATAAATTTATATTTTTTAACATTAAAAATTTTTGTTTTTGTATTATTTTATAAAATTGGGAGGGGGGAGGGGGGAGGCGTCATAAGATTAAATATTTTTAAGGGAGGCGTGGTAACAAAGTTTGGAAACCACTGCTTTAAAAAAAACCTAGACTATATAAGGAGTTTTTCAATGCGGTTTTTTTTAATGAATTAAATTCATAAGAGATTATTGGGACATCGAGCTATAGTTTGTTTAATGACGTATTAAAAAATTATCGTAATTAATTTTTTTGTTATCAAGCAAATACAAAAAAAAACAATCTGTCCCAATAATCTTTAATTTTTTTTTTTAATTTAAAAATGAATTTATTGTTATTATTAATCACATATTAATTAAGAAATTTTTAAAATAAGCTTAGATGATTTATTTAAAAACCAACTGTCAAATTAGTTCAGCATTCTTGCAATAGATGGCAGGCTAGTCTAACAACCGATATAGTATTATCCTGTATCTGGCCTATATTTATATATTTTTATGCTTTTATAAAAGATACATAATATATAATAACATTTATAAAGTATTTATTGTTAAAAGATCAATGAAAATCAACCAAATGCATTAAATATTATTAGCTACCATTCTGACATCTCTTGGCAAATTTTTGAATTACTTGATTTTTCGGGCATACTTTTTATGACACCCTCTTATCGGGAAAAAACATTCGTAACACCTTCGCTCCCGTTCCCCCTTAATATCTTTAATTAATCAACTCTCAAAATGGCGCACGACGCGAACCACAAAAAAAAAAAAGATAAATGTTCTTTCTCTTTTCTTTTAAATAAATTATTTTTAATCTCAAATTAATTTTTAATTTAAACAACGACTCGAAACGTTTGCTTTTAAATAATCAACAACAACAACAACAACAACGAGAAGAGGGTTTCATTTTATTGTCAACGTTGTCTTCCAATTTGTAAAGAAGAGAAGTAAATTATTTGTCTCTTTTTAAAATAAATCTTTCTACAATACATAAACAAAATGAAAGGTTTATTTTCTATCATCAGGGCTGAACAAAACAAAACATTAGCATGCACTTAATGTACTCAGCATTTAATCTTTTTCAATAATTGATTGGTTTCTGTTTACAAAAAGATGTTAAATTTATTTTATTAAAAAGAGAGAGGTGGGGTGATTGCCCCTTGGGCCCTAGCAGGAGCACCCCTTTCTCCTGCTTTTTTTGATATTCTTGGAAATATATACAGTAGATAGATATAAAACATAAAACGTAATAATAGTTTAATACCAACAATAAAATAATGATAATTATTTTTTTAATAAAATGTATTTCGTGCACAAAGACACACACCTCAAAACCAATGGGCCTCTACCATAGTCATCTATAGCATCCTGTGTGAAGTTACATTATTTCCTATCTCTAACTCCTTCTCCCTTTTTTTAACACTCACACTTTTTTCTCATTCACACACACACATTCACACAGTCTTTTCGGCAACTACAGGCCATTTAAGACTTTTTAGACGATATACTTTTATTGATTAATATATCTATTGGGGGTCCAGGCATTTCTATTTAAGCCATTTGGACATCATCGGACTGCCTGGCTTCCGAATCCGCGACTTTTGGTATACGAGGTTAGCACGCTAACCCCTACACCAAGCCCGTGTGTGTTTTTTTTAGAGTTAATGAGCTAATCCTGTGATGGTTCCACCCTGATTCCTTTTAACCAACCTCTTCTATGCTATGTGAGGATGTCCTAGTTGAGGAGGGACTCCCTCAGCACCGACTCCTTTCGAAGAATGCATCACTGAGGGGAAACTTTCTTTACGTCCCTTCCACAGGACGGGATGTCACAGCAACTCCCTCTCCTCGTAGAGTTGCCTGGGGGCTATTGTGGCTGTGATCCTCTTTCCCCTCCCCCCCTTAAGGAGAAATAAAACAATGCCTGTGGGGCCCCCGCGGCCCGCGGGGCGGGCCGCGTGGGTCCCGCCCCCGGCAGCCGTCTCGGTGTGTGTACGGAGTTTGTGTACGAGATTTGTATAAAAGATATGTGTAAACCAGGGGTAAAAAATAAATATAACCTGAATAAAGGTAAAATTATTAAAAGGGCGTGTAGCGGCAAAGAGGGTGTGAGTGGGGGGGGGGAGGGGATGAGGGGGGAGAGGGTGAAAAAAAGAGTAAATGTTTAAAAAAAAAAAAAAAATGCCTTTGCAATGGGAAAGTTCAGGAATTATTTGAGCCTCCTTATATGTTGGATTTTGAATCTGAATATTCAAAGGAATTCAAATCCACCTTTAATATTGATTTATTTGCTTGTTTTTTGTATGACGTCATTTTCGATTCCCTTAAAATCTCACTTCAAAAAAAAAAAAAAAAAAAAAAGATAATAATATTATAATAATAAGAGATTGAATCCTTTACGCTTTCGTCATCTCTCTTGACGCCGTGTTATAATAAAATATTTAAGTATTCGCTTTTCTTGCTTGCTAAAAATTCACTAAATAATAAATAGCCCCGGCGAGGGTGGAGAAAAATCTTAAGTTGAATATTCTACGTATAAAATATTGAGAACATTAAAAATGTTTGCGGAAATTAATGAAATAATGGCCTCAAAAAGAAGAAGAGAAAGAAATTATCAATGTTTCGATTAATTATAATGCTTATCATTTTCAACATCTAAGACCCCGGTAATATTTAATTTCTATTGAATTGATTCGTTGCTCCTGGGTTGCGGACTCTCAACCTCTAGCATCAAGCTCACTGATTAACAAGTGCTGGAAAGTTTTGCGATATCGTTACTTATTCTGTGTCCAAACAAAATATATCAAAAATCTGGTGTCGACATATATTTAGTTTCCGCCGCTATGAATTCAAGATGTAAATTTTTTTTTTTTTTTTTTTTTAAACATTCACACTTTTTTCTCATTCACACTCACACTCATACACACATTCATACAGTCTTTCTGGCAACTCAGGCCATTTCAGAATTTGACGATAACCGTTATGAATATATATTATTTGGGTTCCAGGCATTCTTATTTAAGCCATTTGGTATCCAAATGGCTTAAATAAAATCATCGGACTGCCTGGGGTCCGAACCCGCGACGTTCGGTATACGAGGTTAGCACGCTAACCCCTACACCAAGCCCCGAGGGCAGATATATAAAATTTATAAGTATGGGAGAATATTTATATTTTGTTACCATGGCAACCATTTCTCCTATCTTCCCTATTGAGTACAAGAGTAAAGTGGTCTTCAGAATATTTCAATGGCAAAATGAGAATAAACATTTTAAAGAGAATCTAAAAAATAATTGATTTATGAATTTTAATCAAAATCATTAGAGCGAATTTTGAGATAAAAAAAAAAACTGAAAAAGTCCATCAGTAAAGTAATAGTACTCTTTGGCCGATTTTGATTAAAAGCTTATTTTCACGCTCCCGGGGAGTGTTTAACTTATATATATAAAATTTCCACCTCATGGCTCCGCCGGAAGCCATCGATACTGTATAATATAAATAATAAATAAATTTATAAGAGTCAAATGGCCTCAGCAGCCGAAATGACTTTTCAAAAAAAAAACAAAAAAAAAAAAAAACCTCATAGCTCAATTCCTTCATGCTTAAAATTGAACACACACAGACAGACCATGTCGCGAAAACCACTTTTTTGGATTCAGGGGATCTCAAAACGTGTATATCCATCAAAATCTCGACATCGAATTTTTGTTATGAAACCAATACTTTCTCTCTCATATATACACATATATAGAGGTAAGAGAAAGTAAAACAATTCTTAGCTTATTTTTTTTCCAATTGCGGTGTGTTTATATATTTTTTTTTTATTAATAAATATATATTTCTATGTATAGTAAACCCCTATTATAGTTTTTAAACAAAAAACGTTTTTTTTTTTTCAAGCTAGAAATTCAGGCCATTTTTTCAAGACATTTTTATGGAGCCAGAAATGGCTTGCAAAATGTCCTCGTAAACGACGTGCTTAAGAGAAAGTTGTGTGCTGTGTGATCACTCACACCAGATTTAAATGAAAAATTAATTTATACTCTCTGAACATGTTGATGGCATGTGTTGAACAATTTCAAAATTTCTCTTGAATTTTCTAATTAAAAGTTTAACCTGTTTTTTTTTATATTTTTTTTTTTTTTTATTCCTCCATCAGATTTAATCTAATCTGAATTTGATTGATGTAAAAATCTCTTCTATTCAAAGAAGTTTTTTTGTTTTTGTATTTAATTACAAATTAAATTTCTCTTTTATTAATAAAATTAAATTTATTCAATAAATGAATTACTAATATCAAGTTTGTATGTGTGTAATTGAAAAGAAAAAAAAAACAAATTGAAATGAAATACGCTGCTTTGTTGTTGTTGTTGTTGTTGTTGTTTGATAATGAGGTTTATTTTTCTCTGAATTTCCGAATTAAATAACAAAATTATAAAATAGCAGCTAACAATATTGCGCACTTGAATTGAATAAAAAATGTATTTTTTTTTTTTTTTGACTTTTATAAATAAGAAATAATATCTTTTATTATTTAAAAAAAAAAAAAAAACTAGCGGCGCCGCTCGCGTTTGGCGGGCCTCGCATATAATTATGAAATTTTTTATTCCAGGTTTTAAATTAATTTCATTGATCTGCTGTTCAAGCAATTTTAAACACGAATTAGTCTTTAGTGTGAAATCCTTGTAGTGGGAGGGGAGGGGGGATTGGTGTAGCGAGTCTTCTACAAAGAAGGTCTGTGTTCGCATTCTAAGCGTGCGGGATTTTTTTTTTTAATTAAAAAAAAAACACTTTTTTGTCATTCACACTCACACTCATACACACATTCACACTGTTTTTTTCGGCAACTCAGGCCATTTAAGACTTTGACGATAACCGTTATTATTTATAATATCTATTAGGGGTCCAGGCATTTCTATTTAAGTCATTTGGTATCCAAATGGCTTAAATAAAATCATCGGACTGCCTGGGGTCCGAACCCGCGACGTTCTGTATAGAAGGTAGGAAACAGCACGATTTTTTTCATTAAATAAAAATATTTATTTAATGTAAACAAATCCAAAAGTACGGTCTGGATTGGAATATTGGATCGCCCCAGGCAACTCTACAAGGAGAGGGAGATCCTGTGACATCCCGTCCTGTGTAAGGGACGTAAAAAAGAATTCCTCTCAGTGATGAATTCCTCAAAAGGAATCGGTGCTGAGAGAGTCCCTCCTCAAAGTAGAACATCCTCCCTAGCATAGAAGTGGTTGGATAAAAGGAACCAGAAATAAAAATTAGCTAGAAATTGAACGCAGGAGGAGGAGTTAGAGATAGGTAATAATAGTAACTTCACAGAGTGCCGGTAGATGGCTACAACTAGAGGCCGGTTGGGTTTGAGGTGTGTGTCTTCGTGCACAAAAGCAAAACGGGGATCCCTATAGGAATTTCAAATAATAATAATAATTAGGAGAGGACGGGAGCCTTCCCGGGACGCAGCAGCCAAGTAAAAATAAAAAAACGTTATATCCTGTCGCCGACATTTCGAGCTCTAGTCGCACTCATCCTCAGGGCAAGCAGGATTGTGAAAAATAATAAGTACAGGTGGAGTGGACTGTGTAAATTAATATCATGCGTAAACATGTTCATATTAATTTGTATCATCGCCATATGTGCAACAATAATTAACTATTCTACACCAACCTTAGGACTGAAACTGGTCCTTTATAAAAGGAAAGAATGAATTTCATAGGAGGGTGGGGACGGGGGTGAGGGTGGCGGTTTCATATTTATCAAGCTGTCAACAAGTCATCTGGCCATTAAAAGGGCCTGAAAGGAAAAGCAAGGTGAATGCCAAAAACATTGACTCCAACTTGTAAAAGAAATTATTATTATTATTATTATAAGGTTATAATAATAGTATAAGCACTCATGGAAGATTAATATTTTAACGGGTGTGTCAAATTTTGTCTTATCATTATTATTTTTTTCTCTATAAACCAACCTGCCTATCAAAAATCGATCGAAATTTAAACTTGCGATTGCAATCATTTAAAAACAAGAATAATTTAAGTTGTTTTAAATAAAAAAAGTATTTGGTGACATTCAAATATTAACTAAGCAAATTTTTGACTTAATAAGCAAATAGTTCCTCCCCTCTTCCATATTTAAGTCATTTGGTATCCAAATAAAATCATCGGACTGCCTGGGGTCCGAACCCGCGACGTTCGGTATAGAAGGTAGGCACGCTACCAACTAGTCCAAGCCCGTAGGTCACTTTGCTCTTATACTTCATAGGAAAGATAAAATAAATGGTTGCCAGTGGTAACAAAATAGACTATAGATATTCTTCAAAGTTTATAAATTTTACATCTTGAATTCTAGTATATTGGCGGAAACTAAATATATGTCGACATAAAAAATCTGGTGTGACACGAACACTTTCGATTACCGAAGGCAAGAGAAAGTTGTGTGCTATGCGACCTGCCACCCCATATTTTTTTGTTCGATCTTTTGTTTTTATTCCTTTTTTTTAAGGGAACAACGGACTTTCTTTTTGTTTACCCTTCCCCCCCCCATTGTTGTCAGTAAAAATAAGCAAATGGGAGACCCTTTCCCCCATAGGCTTCTTACTAGGGTGGGCTTTGCCAATAGTTGAAAGTTGAATTTTGGTACTCTAAAATTCCAAATCCTGTTCGAATCAACAAAAAAAAAAAAAAAACGACCTAGGCAAAATTTCAGCTCAAATTGACAACTTTTAGGGAGTCCGCAATCACTTTGAATTTGAAACAAAATATACGTAGCAATCCCATATCAACTCTAGTTATAAACCTCACTTTATATCAGATTTCATTGAAATTTGAATCATAGGTACACTCCATAGAGACAAAGAAAAATACCCAATTTCAACTTGATATGTCTCAAAAACAAGCACTTGCCCTGCTTAGAGGTATAGTTGCGGTGGCAGAGGCGTCATTTGGGGGGGGAGGGGGGCATTTGACCCCCCTCACCAAGGGCTCTGATTTATACACTGTAAAAAAAAAATTTTAATTTTAGAATGTTTTAGTATAGTAAATTTACAAATTTTTCTTTGTAAATGATAAATACCATACATTTGTATACTAAATTTACAAATCTATGCATTCAAAAAAATTTTTACAACCAAAAAACATTTTAAAATTACAATTCTCTTGGAAAATTAGAGTAAATATTGTAATTTTACCATTCGATTTCTAATTTTACAATACAACGGCATTGTAATTTTAGAACACGGCTTGTAATTTTAGAAAAGGGTTTGTAATTTTACAAAAAGGTTTCTAATTTTACAATACAAGGGGTTTTGTAATTTTCCTTTTATCTTGAGACTGCCAACATGGCCGACTTTGTTTCGACTGCTTTTTTAGCTTTCTTAATAAAGACAATTTTGGCACTATAAGGATTTATTTAAGTTATAATAATACAAAAAATAATAATATTAAGATAACTTTAAGTTTATTTTTTTATTTTATTATTTAGTAAAAAATAGTTTACAGTGAGGTTATACTTGAATGCCAAATAGCAGAGATAGATCATTAGTTAACAGGTGATTCGATGGTCAAATGGACTAGGCAGCAGACTTCTACCAAAAAGGTCAGTGTTCAAATCCTGGAGGGATTTTTCATTAAATAAAAATATTTACTTCACTCCATTCAGGTAGAGACGCCCCCTAAAGGTCAATAACCTATGGGTCCAGTCGTAAATTTCTTTTTTCTTTTTTCTAAATATTAGTAAAATTACAAACATTTGGATTGTAAAATTGCTAAATATTTGTAAAATTACCACACATTTGGACTCGAAAATTGCTAAATATTAGTAAAATTACTAAAATTGGTAAAAATAACAAAAAATTAAGATTAAAATTTCTAAATATAATAAAAAAAACACACATTTGTAAACGATTTTTGCAAAGAGTTTTGTAAAAATATAATTCAACTGTATAGTAAATTTAGTATCTATTGGTCTTGGAAATTTGCTTACAACAAAAAAATTGTAAAATCATCAAAATTTTTTTACAGTGTAGTATTCTAAATAAAATATTTCAAAATATATCTACGAGTATATAAACTATACAAAATTAAACAATTAATTTAAATTAAATATCTTTTGATCAAATTTGAGTACCTATTTGTAAGAAAATTTTAAGAAAACAAAAACTTTGTCCCCTCAAGGAAAAAAATTTGCCCCCTCACCCAAGAAAAAAGTTGAAATGACGCCACTGGTTGGTGGCCAGGTTCAAACTAACACAAATACAAATTCAAAAATCAGAACAACAAATCAGTTCACTTGAGTCCGAGCAAGTGTACAGTACTTGAAAACGACTGCAGTCTAAACGTTGTGCAGTATTTATATTTTTAATAAATAATTAATAACAAATGAATCGTTTATTTCAGAAAGCACCTAAGTGCGTTTTTTTTCAACTTTCGGAAAACTAAAAAAACTGTTTTGCAGCTTAAGTATAGGTCTAGTCTACTTCAAATATTTTTTTATCAAATCATAAACATGCTATTGGGATAATCTATTTTAAAAAAATTATTTTTTCTTCTTTAAGTTTTTGAGTAATTAATTTTTGAAAAAATTGCACTTAGGTGGTTTCTGAAATAAACGAGTGATTTTTTAAAAATTATTATTGAAATTAAGTCAAACCATTAATTTTTACCTGTTTTGGTATCAAAGGTAAGTAATAGACACACTTAAGTATAAAAAAGAGTGTTTTTACTATGCCTAAATCGAAAAATACAAGTAGACTACACGCTACAGTATGTCTATATACACAGCGTATATACAGAGTCGTACTGCAGTCCTTTGAGCCTAGCATTCCGAATAATGTTCCGTTTGTATTTTTCTTCGTGCACAACACCACGCCTACGCTTGGGAATAGGTTCATCATCTGAACTATCCGACATGGCTTAAGAACTATATAATGTTATATTGTATTTACATGGTTTTATATTGTATTTATATTGTTTTGTAAAATGTTATATATTGTATATTATGGGGATGGCCTTTGGCACCCGGCTTAATAAAAAAAAATAGCTTTTATGGTCAAGTAGCTAGGCGTTACATAAATAGGGCTATTTTTCGATATTTTTTTGCCTAAAAAAATGAGGTTTTCGAGAAAAAAACTAATTTCCGAGTTAATTACTCGGGATTTTTTTATTTATTCTATTAGAGGATTTGTTTCTGCACCAAATGACATCTCATTTAGTCTGATCGGATTAGCCGTTCGGAATCTACAGGGGTTTAAACTTTCAAATTAGAATTTACCGCAGCGCGGTAAAATAAAATGATAGGATAAAAATAAATGGTGAAATCTTTAGCTGAAAACTCATTCTTTCTAACCGTATATTCTCCATAATTCTACCTCTTAAGACAGAGGAGTTATTCAAGCCAATAAACTTTTTCGTGCATGCCCCTCTAACTTGCCTCTATAGACACATGATTTGTAAGACGTCACGTCAAAAAAAACTATACAATGTAATAATAAACAACAAAATAACACCTAATTTTCATCGAAAACTCACGAAAACTAACTACTCAGTGTTAGGTAACCTTTGAATCAAACCAGCGAGTCACAAAACACGTGATGTTTACAGGGCACGAGTGAAATTTACTGCAGAAAGAACCTAAGCGACGGCTGCGGAGTCACAAAACACGTGATGTCTACAGGGCATGGTGAAATTTACCGCAGAAAGAACCTAAGCGACGGCGCTTGAGTTCTTTCTGAAATAAACGGATTATTTTCAAGGCTGCCAAATAGCATTGCTGATGAGGAACATTGGTTATTTCGGCACTAAAAGATGTATTTACCTTTAAATTGTACATTAGCACCAAAAACACATTTTTTGAAATTTTGTCCCTTAGGTGCTTTCTGAAATAAACGATTCAAATGTGGTCAATAAATAAAAACTCCCATAATAAAAACAATAAATGTTCAAACAAAACAAAAGCAAAAAAAATTGTCCAAAAAGAGTTAGAAGTGTCATAAATGTAAATGTTTTTGAATAAATCAGAATATATTTTTCAATTTTTGTATATTTTTATTGGTGGACTGAGCGTCACATGGCCCCAGGAATCGAATCCGGCATCACCAGTCTATTTGAGTCTGTTGCACCAGGACACCGGACTCTCGACTTTCTAAACCAGAGATTCCCAACCTACTTTAACTACTTTAAAAAATTCTTAAAATATTCAGAAAGTATTTTTCGGGCTTTCGAGGAGAGGGGGTGCCTTTTAAAAAAAAAATTATTACTACAAAACTCACGATTGCTCATCAGTGGCGTAACGCACACCCCGCAAACCCCGCGATGCGGAGGGGCCCCGGACTTTGGAGGATCCACGGGCCGGGCCGGGTTAAAAAACTGTATCTCCTCAGGGCTCCGGTAAAAAAGGAAAAAAATTAGATTAAAAAACAAAAACAAAAAAATTAATGAAAATTTCTCTTTGAGAGGGTCCGGTAAAAAGGAAAAATTTAGGAGTCGATTTTTTTGATGAAAAAAAAAAAATCGCTCTACCTCAAAATGTTTTTCTTCAATATCTTGTCACCCAAATGAGCTATGGCAACGATTATGAACTCAAACTTTACAGGACATTTTGCTCTTTTGAATACACCATACTACTCAATAAAATGATCATACATAAGGAAAAAAATAGCAAGTCTCATAGAAAGAAATAGACAGTATTAACATATATAAGTAAGATAAAGGAAAAAATGGAAATTACCAAAATTTTTTTTTTATTTGTTTAAAGTCTTTTTCGGCTTTTATGGTCATTTAAACCCCATCTCTAGAATTTTATGTAAAAATAATCAAAATGTTTATTTTTTATTTGACAAGGGTCGATCATCCCACGAACAAGATATAACATTGCTGTGTCAATAGGGAAACATATTCCATTATGGCAGTTTTTTTTTTATTAATTTGCATTCAATAGTTTTTTAGAGCAGGAGTGGGGGGAATTATGACTCTCATCTTTTGACTGTCAAGTTGTATGAGAAAATGCGATAACCTCCCACTCCCTTATTCATTGATACTGTATTTATTTAATTTCAATCAGATAAAATAAACCTTATCACTTGCACACACTAATAACAATAAATTGCTATGGTAAGTAAATATTCTTGATGTCAATACAAATCGTTACTTGGTTTGTTTAATGTTGTTAAGGAAGGGATATTAGGTCAAGGCAAATACAAACAACTTGTTGCAACTGAAATTACGATTTATGGAGTCTTGTCTTTTTATTTATTGTCCTCTTTTCTCTCTCTGCCGCTACTCTTTATTTCTCATTTAAACTGCTAACAAATTTTACTAGTATGGTATGAATTCATATCTGTAGGCAAGCCCTGGACGAGCAAGTTCTTGCTTATTTTGAAATAACCTTCCAATGAAGTAGCCGGACATCATGTTGATATTTAAGAAATTTAAAATCGAAATTTCCCTCTCTCGAAAATCATTTGACCTTTTTACTTTCTCTTACCTATGTATATATGTAATATATTCATGTATATAGAGAGAAAGTATTGGATTCATGTCAAAAATTCGATGTCGAGATTTTGATGGATATACACGTTTTGAGGTCCCCTGAATCCAAAAAAGTGGTTTTCGCGACATGGACTGTCTGTGTGTGTGTCTGGGTTCAATTTAAAGCATGAGGGAATTGAGCTAGGAGGTTGAAATTTTATATTTAAGTTTTGTATCCTCCTGGACCGAGAAAATAAGCTTTTAATCAAAATCGGCCAAAGAGTACTTTACTGATGTACTTTTTCAGTTTTTTTCGATTTTTTCAAAATTCGTTCCAACGATTTTGAGTAAAATTCAAAAATTAATTATTTTTTAGATGCTCTTTCAAATGAATATTCTCATTTTGCCATTGAAATATTCTGAAGACTACTTTACTCTTGTACTTCATAGAAAATATAGCAGAAATGGTTGCCATGGTAACAAAATATAAATATTTTTCCATACTTATAAATTTTACATCTTGAATTCAATTGTACTCTACTGTCGGTAACTCAATATGTATATGTCGACACAAAAAATCTGGTGTGACAAGCACAGAACACAATTTTCTCTTACTGAATGTAAGAGAAAGTTGTGTGCTGTGCGGCCAGTCACTCCAGATTTTTTTTGAAGTGCCAAACTCATTCGACTTTTTTTTTAGTAGTCTATACCAGTCTCATCCCATCTTTTCAAACTCAGGTTTCGGCTGGTTTTTGTCCGAAACCACGATTTTTGGCCGAAACTGGTCGAACCGAAACCGAAACTTCGGGCAGTCCCTAAAAATCAAGGTTATAAGGAACATGTGCAAATTTAAAAGTAATTTTATATTAAATTAAAGTCTAAAAAACGCCGATATAAATAAATGGTATGAAATTTATAAAAATCTTGTCAATAATAAAGAAATAGAAAGAGAGAGAAAATAAAAAATCATAATTCGGATTCGGATGAATGAATATAAAGTAACCAATTCAAGTTTTCAACTTTCCTATACATTAAATAAATAGGGATGAGGGTCTAAATGGCCTCTAATGCCGCAAAATACCATTCAAAAACTTTCTTATACAATTAGGATACTTTGATCACAGATTATTTCCTCTAATTAAATAGAAAAATCTTTTATAGAAATTTACTATTGGAAGCCCCTCATACCCTACACACCACCTATTCAACATTAAATTATTAGAACATCTTCTGGCCCCTTAATAGCTATGGGGCGCGGATTCGGACCCCAGGCAATCAAAGGAATATTTATTTAAATCATTTGCATATCAAATGGTTTAAATAATTGTGCGTGGATCCCAATATGTATAAGTGTATTGTTCAAGGACTTTATGGCCTAAGATGACAAAAAAACTAAAAAAAAAAAAAAAAACATCTTTTGAAGGTTATACAAAACAATTGGAAGAAATGAAATATCTTTAAGATGGAGTTCAGTAATTTAATTATTTAAAATGAGATCTTTAAATTTATGTATTAGGTTATTTAAAGTTAGATCAAATAAAAATCAAGCGTTTTGGTTAGTTAGATTTATAAATTTTAAAATACCCATATAGGGTACATATTTTATTTATTTCCTCCACGTTTTAAAATAAAATATGCATAAAGTTTAAACAATGAAATGAATGATAACATTTTGATTCGAGATAATAAAATATATAATAAATGACACAAGATAAGAGTCAGAGTGTTAATTTAATATTTATCTCTGAATATTACATAAGATAAATAATAAATATAATGATATACAGTAGAAGCCACTATATGTTTTTTTTAATAAAGAAATGATTTACAAATGTTTACATATAGGGTATGTCATAAACAATGATATTTTATCTACAATATTTTGAAAATTATCTGCGGCAGGTCTAATTTATATTATTTGTCTGGTTACTTATTAGAATGCAGTTGGAAAAGACGATTTTTCCATTAATTTCAAATGTTCTTTTAGATTCAAGCAATGAATAAAAATTGTAAATACTACATACCATATTTAAATATTTTTTATGAAATTAAAAAAAATCTCGTTAATATCTCTTATTAAACAATTTTTAATTAAGCTTTTTATTTACTATTATATTAATTTTGTATTATATTTTAAATTAATTTCAACTCTTCATTTAACGCTAATTAAAATTCCTTTCGTTCTCTTATTACGTATTTGCATACTTCTTTTCTCTAATTGTTTATTATATAATATTGAGAATGCATTAGAAAAATCGTTTTAAATAAAATAAGAAAATCGCTTTACAATTTAAATCTATGGAATCTGCTTGTTGCTATTGGATACAGTATAAATACTAGAGGTTCAAGTGCCCCCCCCCCCCACCGTCTTTAGACAAAAAAACATTATTAATATTTAATAAATAAGAAATTACATATACAATATTTAAGATATTATATACATCGCGTATATAAGCCGCGAGGGAAATTTATATAATTAAATATTTATTAATTCATATACCGAAAAAAGTAAGGGTATGTCGCCGGGAGTTGAACCACGGATCCACCAATTTGTATTCGGTGTGACCTTACCACTAGACCACACCACGGCATTTGGGTATGTGAATTCACTTAGAAAGGAATTTTGGTTATCAAAAGAAATGGACCCAAATTCGGCTCCCCAACGACGGAGAAATTTGTGGCGCCGAATTTGGGTCCATTTCTTTTGATAACCAAAATTCCTTTCTAAGTGAAATCACGTACCCAAATGCCGTGGTGTGGTCTAGTGATAAGGGCACAGCGAATACAAATTGGTGGATCCGTGGTTCAACTCCCGGCAGCACACCCTTATTTTTTTCGGGTATATGAATTAATAAATATATAATTATATTATTAATATTGTCATTTTAATTTAAAAAGTTATTTTTTATTGCTACTTTGAATCCAGAATTGAAATATAATAAATCATTACCCACATTACATTACCCTTTCCTTCTTGAATCTGCCCGCCTTTCCTACATAAAAAATTTCGGGTCCCACCTCTTAAAAAATTCCCGAGACCACTACTGATATCAAAAGATGGAATAAATAAGTTTTATTATAAATTCTCGCACTCTGCCACCTGACTAGCTATATTAGAGTGCTCAAAAGACTAAATTCCAGAATAAAAGTAACTTTCCAATCAACGCTATTAAATTTCAAAGACCATTTTAAGAACATAAAGTTATTTTTAAGGAAATTTTCGGAATTTTAAGCAACCTAGACGCCATTTTTTTAAATTAATTGGTAACTCAAATAATTTAGATAGATTTTAATCGCTTTGAAAGCGGACATAACACCTGAGCACTAGAGGCGAGACTTATTATACCTCTGTGCTCAATGGGCACTTTCTCTCTATATATTGGTAAGAGAAAGCAAAAAGAAAAGACTAGCAAATGTAATATAAAAATAAAGTTTTAGTTTGGGGAATACATGATCTCAAATTCATAAGCCTACGCGTAATTGAATCATAAAATCTATTTTAAGATGTAAATACCTTAGATGATTTTTTTGAAAAATCGATTCTCTATATGAAAAGTCTAGAATTTAAAGTAAAAAAGACCAAGTCCTCAAATTAATCTCATTATTGAATATAAACTACTTATAGAAAGAGGTAGTTTGTATCCATCCCATTTGCACCCCCTTTAAAGTTAACATAGAGATGCTTAGAGACAGACCTAAGAGATAAGCAGATTAGTTGTCCAATTCCAATGGGCCTCTAAAGAGTTTATCTCCAGGTGCCTCTCTCTATTATTTCCCTAAATGGTAGTTAGAGGTGAAGAGTTATTAATGGAAGGAATAATATCATGGTATAAATCTTAGATGAATAGAAAGACAAAAACAAGAGCGAAATGGACCTGAGATTCATTTTCCTAATATAATAAAACCAATTAAAATATCGGACTTGGAAAGAAAAATATTCACAGGGTGATTGAAATGCGTTATTCCTTTATTTCATTAAAACATTGTAGCAATGGTACAAATTCACACCTACTGAAGCTTTCTCAATTAAACTGCTAACAAATGTTACTAGTACGGTATGCATTCAGCCCTCTTGCTAGTTTTGGACGAACAATTTCTTGCTTATTGTGAAATACGCGTACCATCCCATGAAATACCCGGCCATAATGTTGATATTTAAGAAATTTAAAATCGAGATTTCACCCCAAAATGAACTCTGGGGGTCCAAATTTTAAAAGATTTAGAAATGTGTTTCAAAATATTTATTTAATTAATTTTTTTTTTAGTTTAAAATCATTGATTAAGTTATTTAAAAAATTGATAAGTCGAAATTTTACTCTCAAATTGGGGATGGGATCCCAATTTTAATAAAAAACCTGAAAATCTCTACCAAGATTTTGATTTTGAATTTAATTAAAATCCGATAAGAGAGAAATCAAACAGTGAACTCCACCCCCACCTACCCCCCCTCACAGAGTGACTAACTAAAGCTGGGGGCGCCAATCATCTCCTTATTAGAGGTATAGATAGCGCTCGAGAGGAGATAGGCCAATCTGAATAGGTTAATGAAGGGGCTATCAGCTAGAGATCGAGTCTAAGAATATTATGCAAAAGCTGGAGAGGGGGATGGCGTATTTATCAAAATTCATCCCCATTCGTAGATTTTCTCGGCCCTATTATCGGCCAGTCAAACCAGATTTTTAATAAGTGCATCTGCTCTTTCCTTTTGACAACAGATCAATATACCCTGCTCCTATCACAAAAGAGTTAAATCAGCA
>JAKCPI010015124.1:0-24057 GCA_023213315.1 Euborellia annulipes | reverse complement strand
GGGGGGCCTGTTCTCAGAAGTTTTTCTACGAAACCGGAACCAAAAAATTTTCCATGTGCCGTTCGCGGGACCAAAAATTTTTCCCAGTCGGAAAAATATTTTACCTTTTTTTGGAGACCAAAAATTTTTTTCCCTTTTTCGTCCGCGGAACCAAAAATTTTCCATGTGCGGACAAGAAATTTTTCATGTGCCGTTCGCGGTTTCTAAAATTTTTTCCCGTTTTTTCAAATCTCGGGGAGGGGGGGGGTAATTACCCCTTTACCCCCCCCTGTATCCGCCCTTGTTTCTCTCTCTATATATTAACTTATATAGAGGTAAGAGAAAGTAAAAAAAAAAATAGTTTGAAGTCAGGCAAAAAACGTTGTCGCGTTAAAAGGCCACTGGCTGTGTACAGTGGCGTAATTTGGAGGGGGCAGGGACAAATCCCTCCCCCCAAAGACGCTGATTTTTTTTAAATTTTATTTTATTCTAAATAAAATCTTTCGAAATATATCTAAGAGTACATAAACTGTACAAAATTAAACAATTAATTAACTTAAATATATTTTAGCCAATTTTGAGTACGTACCTATTAGTAAGGAAATTTTAAGAAAAAAAGTCCCCCCCCAAGAAAAGGTTGAAATGACGCTACTGGCTGTGCCGAAGACAGCCAACACCAAATTTTTTAGTTAGTCATAATTGCTCAAAGATTACTGGTAAATCTCTTACGAATTTTTATTTTCATTGGTAATCTTAATCCATTTAATAATAATTTAAAAAAAAATTTTTTTCAAATAATCTTAGTATGTCAAAGATTATTTTTTGTTTTTTCAAAGAGAAAAAATAATAAATTGATTAAAAAATAAACATTTTTGTATTATGTAATAATAATGATATGTTAATTTAGTAGAAAAACAAAGAATGCGTTTTTTGTTATACTTTAAAAAAATTATTCATTTAAGAAAAGAAGTGAAATATTGCTTAGAAAATGAAATATCACCTTCAATTGACAATAGCAATTAGCCTACAAAAAATGATAAGATTTATTTTATTTTTTTTTTTTTTTCATATACAGAATGTCTAGTAAAAAGTAGGCCTATCATTAAACTATTGTAAAATAGAAAAGGCAAATTCAAAAACGTTTGTGATAAAGTTAAAAGATAACATGACTTCTAGCCTTAGCGATTTACTAGTTTTATTTTTTTTTAAGCCCCCGGGGTTGGCGTAGTTGGTAGCGCGCCTCCCTTGTATACCAAGAGTCGGGGGTTCGGATCCCAGGCAGTCCGATGAATTTATTTAAGCCATTTGGATACCAAATGGCTTAAATAAGTATGCCTGGACCCCAATATATATATATATATTTCATAACGGTTATCGTATAAAGTCTTATATGGCCTAAGTTGCCGAAAAGACTGTATGTATGTGGGTGTGAATGCTTTTTCTTCAGAAGGAATAAATTTATTACTTTAATACAAATTTTGACTGTTTCATTCCCATAGTGAATTTAATAAAAAGCAAAAACCATTAGGGTCCCGGTTTTATCCGACATTCCCATATATATACATGGCTCTCAAATTGAAGGAAAAAACTAAAATTCCCCCTGCGCAAGGGCGGATACAGGGGGGGGCAAAGGGGGTAATTACCCCCCCCCCCCCGCCAGATTTGAAAAAATACCTTTTTTTTCGCAAAAAATGAATTTGTAATGTAAATTTTAAAAAATCAATACTTAAAAATTGTATTTGAAATTTTCGCTCTCTAAAAAAAAAGGTAAAATATTTGTACGGGCGGGAAAAATTTAAGGTTCCGCGAACGGCACACCCAAAACTTTTTGGTTCCGCGAACGGCACACCCAAAACTTTTTGGTTCCGCGAACGGCACACCCAAAAAAATTTTGCCTCTCAAAAAAAAAGGTAAAATATTTTTACGGACGGGAAAAATTTTTGGTTCCGCGAACGGCACATGAAAAAAATTTTTGGTTGGTTCAAAATTTTTCGTACGCCCCTCGTGCAGTGCGACGAGTCACACCAGATTACCCCCGAGAAACACCTCTGGAACCGCCCTTGCCCCTGCGGCCCCTTAGTGAAGTTAGAGGTAATCCTCTTGGACACTCGAAAATGTTGTTGAGCTAAATTTTAAATGACTGAAAATAGGACATCGAAACAACTCGTTAAATTGTAAAAATCGAGGGCTTTTTTATTTTTGGCTGCTCCTGATCCTTCTCCTGTTATATTTAATTTTTTTCTGGTGCTTTCTTAGTTTCTAAAAAAAAATATTTTAATTTAATTTTTCAAAAAATTGCCATCAGTACCAAAACATATTTTCATCGTTGGTTAAAAAAAAAAACATCGACTAGTCGGTTCCGATTCCTAGTCTGAAAAATACTTTTAATTTTTTTAAAAAAATATTTGAGGTAAATTAGAAATAAATAGATAGTGGACAATCAATTGAAATTGTCCTTGAGTACTTTGTATTTAATCGAGGTTAATTTAATTTAATTTAATCGTTTCAATCAACCTAATTTCTATCATTTTCTTAAATGCATCTGTTTTCTATTTACGTCATCATCATCATCATCATCTGATCTTTCTCAATGGGTTTTTATTTAATGGCAACTTGATCTTCCTCGTCAAGGCCTGCTTATCAATCGGCACATGGACTCGTAATAGCGGTTTCTAGAATTAAGTCAACTAAAGAAAACAAATTAGCCTCTAACCCTTTGAGTAGAGGTAAAAGACTCGCTTCAAATAGAAAGAAGGCAAAAAAAAAACTCTGAATGGAAAGAACAGAAAGCTAAACTCTCTTTTTTTTTTTTTTTTTTTTTTTTTAAAACATTCACACTTTTTTCTCATTCACACTCACACTCACACACACATTCACACTGTCTTTTCGGCAGCTCAGGCCATATAAGACATTTACGATAACCGTTATTTATGAATTTATATATATTAGGGTCCAGGCATTTTTATTTAAGCCATCTGGTATCCAGATGGCTTAAATAAAATCATCGGACTGCCTGGGGTCCGAACCCGCGACGTTTGGTATATGCGGTTAGCACTGCTAACCTCTACACCACGCCCCGTGGGCCTAAACTCTCTTCTTTAGTATAAAATGAAACGATCCCCTTTATTTAATTTTCAAGACAAACATTTTCTTTTTTATTTCTTTATTTGTCTTGACAACAAATATAAACATCAATCATTTAGGCCTACCTACACGGGTTCTCAAAATATTTGACCAACTCAAATGAAAAAAAGCATCCGACATCATCTACAATCTCATCATATCAGCAGTCCGGCTAAATAAAAAAATATATCTCTCATGGACAAAAGGACACTCCAACAACCAGGGTAATATGCAGCGGCGTAACGTACACCCCCCACAAACCCCACGGGCCGGGCCGGGCGGGGCTTTCTAGGCCATGAAAAAATGATATATTCTTTTTTAATATATCATTTTTCCATTTTCACCCGAGCCCCGAGAGCCCCGAGGCCCACCTTATACCCGAATATATGTATAGAGATTTGAAAAGTTTCGGAGGGAGGGGGTCCGGGCCTCCCCCCTTCCCCCGCTTATATATGCCCGGGGAAAAAAAGGTGCGGGGTGCCCAGCTAAATTACATTACGCCACTGGTAATATGATAGCTTCTGTCTTCTGGCAAAACGAGCAGCAATCTCTGGGTCCCCTATCAACCAAGCTATCTCCTGGAGAGATGCCATAGCTATAGCAAAAAAAGAGTTTAAAATGGAATGGGAATCCAATTGGGATAATAACAGTCTAATGACAGCGTCGTATCTACATAGCATCAAACCAAATTCCACAGTTCCATGGTTTGACTTTTTCCCTGACATACCAAGAAAAGAGATCATTTACATAAATAGACTAAGGATAAACCATACCCTGACCAGTGGCGGATTTTTTATATTAAAAATACAATTTTTTTCCCAAATTTCGGGGGGGGGGGGCAATTACCCCTTTACCCCCTCCCCTTGTATCCGCCCTTGACCCTAACAAATGCACATCTATCCAGATTCCATCTCGCCCCGACTCCCATGTGCACTTGCTCTCCTGATCCGGCTACACCAGACCATCTGATTTTAACTTGTCCACGGTTTGCCCATCTGAATTCTGTCAGACCAACTTTCGTGATCCGCCATCATTAAAGGCCATTTTAAAATCTCCCACACTACAATCGATAAAAACATTCACCAACTTCATCACATTGTCTCATATCCTCATATAATCAGGATTGTATGTTTCCTTGTTTTTGTTTGAACTTTATTTATTTATTTATTTGGCTACTCAAAATTACAGGCTACACCCAATTATTTTTTGAGACAGTACAAGACTCGTAAAAAATTTCACATGCATACAATATACAGAAGTACAATTCGTTTCGCCAATATTATACATTTTCATTTTTTTTCTTAAATTACATTTCATAACAACAGGAAAAAGATTAAAAAAAAAAACTTTAAAAAAAAAAAAAAAAAAAAACAAACAAACAACAATCCAAAAGAAGGAGAAAAAAAAACATTAAAGGAAAAATCAAAGAAAAAAGATAAATATCATACAGAGTTGAGAAATCTCTTAAATTCAGCCTCTCCAACCCCAAAAATTTCCATTTCCCTGAGATTCACCTCAGCTATGGTTTTCTAATAATCCCGAACAATCTATTTTGTTATTAAGTATATCATATATAAACTTGAGGCCCCTTTGCCTCCTTCTACTCTCCAGAGACCTCGCCTTGAATAGGCCTAACAATTCATGATATGGGGTATGATGAGTGTAGAAGCCCGTACTTTTATAGAAAAGATAACGATATAATTTCTTTTGCACGGACTCCACCCTCTCCTTTATGATATTTTGCCTTCGTTTTGTTTTGTAGCTTTTGATCAAAATCGGCCAAAGAGTACTAGTACTTTACTGATGTAGTTTTTCAGTTGTTTTTTTCGATTTTCTCAAAATTCGCTGCAACGATTTTGATTAAAATTCAAAAATCAATTATTTTTTAGATTCTCTTTAAAATGTATATTCTCATTTTGGCATAGAAATCTTCTGGTGACCACTTTACTCTAGTACTTCATATAGAAGGACAGGAGAAATGGTTGCCATGGTAACAAAATATAAATATTTTCCTATGTTTATAAATTTTACATCTTGAATTCTGCCCTCGGGGCTTGGTGTAGAGGTTAGCGTGCTAATCCGCCCCCCCCCGATTTTATTTAAATAAGAATGGGGGTCCGGACCCCCAATATGTATAATTATTAATATAACGGTTATCGGATAAAGTCTTATATGGCCTGAGTTGCCGAAAAGACTGTGTGAATGTGTGTGTGAGTGTAAGTGTGAATGAGGAAAAAGTGTGACTGTTTAAAAAAAAAAAAAAAAAAAAAAAAAAAACATCTTGAATTCTAATATATCGGAGGAAACTAAATATATGTCGACACGAAAAATCGGGTGTGACAAGCACAGAACATAACTTTCGATTACCGAAGGTAAGAGAAACTTGTGTGCTATGGGACAGTCACACCAGATTTTGTTTTTGCCTTCAAAAAAGGCTATTTATAATACTCAAAAAAAAATTTCTGTTTGATGATAATAACAAAATTACAACGGAAATGCCAAATTACTCATAGCGTAGGTCACTTAACTTATGCAAGAAACTATTTAACTGAAAGCCGATTAGAGAGAAAAAAAGAAGACTTGATTAAAGAACCAATGGCATGTATTTATTGTTTTAAGGGCTTTTTTGATATCGGAGGCCCGTCTCTATTTATTTAAATTGAAATAAGACTTATTTATTTTGATACAGGCTGAAATATCACCCATCTATATCAAATAAGTAGGCAACAAGGGCCAGAATAAATTTTACTTTTCCTGCGGGGCGTATATGTGCTTCTTGTGATCTGAAATTTTTTCTGTCTGTAAATATGAAATAAAAAAAAATCTGGTGTGACTGGTCGCACAGAACACAACTTTCGATTATCTTCGGTAAAAATCTGGTGTGAAAAGACACCAGATTTTTTTTGTGTCGACATATATTTAGTTTCCGCCGATATATATTTTTTTTTTTTTTTTTAAACATTCGCACACTATTTTCTCATTCACACTCACATTCACACAGTCTTTTCGTCAACTTAGGCCATTTAAGACTTTGACGATAACCGCCCGTTATATTAATAATCTATATATTTGGGGTCCAGGCATTTTTATTTAAGTCATTTGGTATCCAAATGGCTTAAATAAAATTATCGGACTGCCTGGGGTCCGAACCCGCAACGTTCGGTATAGAAGGTAGGCACGCTACCACTAGGCCCCGGAACTGGGGGTATAGGGCTTTGCCCCCTGTGCATCCATATAGGGGGGCAGAGGGGGGCAAAATTTCATTCTTTTCAAAATTTCGATTCCGATATTTAAATGATGGATCTTTACTTTTTGAAACCCTAATCAAAAAGTTTTCGTTGTGTGTGTGTGTGTGTGTGTGTGTGTGTGTGTGTGTGGGAAGGAAAAAATATCTCAAGAACTAAAAGAGCTAAGGAAATTCATTTTTTTCAAATTTTCGTTCCACAAAATGTTTGAAAAAATCGACCAAAAAGTACTTTTTTGACATTTTCAATTTTATTCAAATTTCTCGAATTTTACTCCAACGATTTTTTTAAAGTTCATATAGTCAACTGTTTTTAGTTGCTCTTTAAAATGTATATTGATCATTTTAAATGATTTAAATCTTCTAAAGACCACTTTACTCTTGCTACTCCATAGAAAAGATCGGAGAAATGGTTGCCATGGTAACAAAATGTAAATTTTTACCAACTACTTATAAGCCTCGTGGGCATACATTGAAATTCGAATGTACCGTACTGTCGGAAACTAAATATATCTTGACACACAAAATCTGGTGTGACAAGCACAGAACACAACTTTCGATTACACGAAGGCTAAGGAAAGCTGTGGCCATTTACCAGACTTTAGACGATAACCAGTGGCAATTTAGGGGTAATCTATATATTATATAAATTTTCATATACATTGTACCGATGGCCACCGGGGGGAGTTCCAAACTGATTGCTCAAGGTCACCAATCACGGCACTCGCCTGGCATCCGTAACCTCAACGATTGTGGTGACTAGTTGATCGTCCGTCAGGCCCCCTGGGCATACATTAGAATTCAAGATGTAAAGATGTAAAATTTATAAACATGGGAAAATATTCATAATTTGTTACCATGGCAACCATTTCTCCTATCCTTCATATGAATTCCAAGAGGCCCACGGGGCTTGGAGTACTTGGTAGGGTGTCTGTCTACCTTCTATACCGAACGTCGCGGCTTCGGACCCCAGGCAGTCCGATGATTTTATTTAAGGCATTTGGATACCAAATGGCTTAAATAAGAATGCCTGGACCCCAATATGTTTAATAATCAATAACGGATATCGTTTAAAGTCTTAAATGGCCTAAGTTGCCGAAAAGACTCTGTAAATGAGTGCGTGAATGTAAGTGTGAATGAGAAAAAAGTGTGAATGTTTTAAAAAAAAAAAGTACAAGAGTAAAGTGTGCTTCAAACAATTTTGAGAGCAAAATGAGAATATACATAGAGCATCTAAAAAAATAATAAGGGAGAAATAATAAAAAGGAACCTAGTTTTCCACTCTGCGGAAAAAAATTTTTTCACGGGACTATATTTGCACTGCGGGCCAATTAAACATTTCGGGGGAGGGGGGGGGAGCCCCGCTGACGCCTGTATATTCCTTTATAAGTATATGCATTTGCAAAATTTCGGGGGGGGGGGGCTCTTATATCCGCCCCTGAAAACAATTCAACTTTTTGTTTTAGAGATCAAAAATTTCGTATGATTTATTATTAAAAAAAAAAAACCTTGACCTTTAATAGGTTAGTTGGCGAACGAGGAAAAGTCAGAAAGAATCCTACCTTGTTGTTGTTGTTGTTGTGTGGGTACACTCTCAGTTGGGAACCTCCAAACAGACTACATATAATTCCAACATGTGCCTGAACAACAGAACGTCCCCCTTCCTCCCCCCCTCCCCCAAGTCCCCACCAACGAAAAAAATTTCTTTCCTCTCCTCCTCTTCGCGACTCCTCTATTCAAGGTTCTCTCTCTCTCTGAATTACACACAATCATTTAATTTAGCGCTCCTTAGCCCGATCTCTACACCACACTCCTCACAGCCGGGAAACATCATAAGAAAATATGGTGGAAGCTCTAGATCAGTGGTTCCCAACGTGGGGGCGATCGCCCGATTTGGGTTATCAGGGGAGCAATAAATAAGTGAGGGGCGATGAGTATTCAAAAGGGAAAAAAAAAATTCTATTAATTTACTAAAATTTAAAACAGAAATCAAAAAGAAAAATCTGCTCTTACCTTCAGTAATCGAAAGTTGTGTTCTGTGCTTGTCACACTAGATTTTTTTGTGTCGACATATATTTAGTTTTCGCCGATATATTAGAATGCAAGAAGTAAAATTTATAAGTATGTGAAAATATTATTGTCAGGTGCATGTTCCTTGTTCTAAGCTTGGTCGTTCTTTTCTTATGGTAGCGTAGAGCACCGAGATTAGATCGCCTCTGCCTCTTTTCTGATCCCGCGCTACCGTACAGGGCAGAGAGAGGCTGCGGGAGATTAAGGCTGGTTTGCGACTTGGTCGTATCGTAGCCTCGAAGACGGCTGGCTGGGCCGTGAGTTCACCCCTGGCGTTAGCTAATCCTAGGACTATTGCCCTTTCCCAGGGTGGCATTTTCGTCATGCCTGGAATAGGTCATTTTGATAACTTACCTACCCCAACATAAAAATAGAACCTGAAGGACAAACTTTGCTATTCCGCCCATAGGATTTACATTGAAACGCTTTTAAATCAGGCTAATTAGCTTATAAATTTTAATTTTTTTAGCTATTTGATTAAATATTAATATAAAATAGGATCATTAGATTTATATAGGTGCTTATTTATCTATAAACAAGTTTAATTTCATGTGATTTAACTGTAGAACAATTTTGTTAGGTTATGGTAAAAATTTCTAATTTATCTATTTTTGTCCTTATTTAATATCTTTTGGAAAATCTGTCTGTTAATAGCTATTAAAAAATAAATAAAGACAAGGAAGGATGGGTTTTTATAAAATTACAACAGGAAATACCTGATATAATGTTTGTATTTATTTATTATATGTACATTTACCTTATAAAGATCTATGAAATAATGTGTTAAAACATATAATTATTATTTTTATAGGCCTATATTATTTTTTTATTATTTTATTTATTATATAATGTATTTAGAGCCTGAGCTCATTACATGGATTCGGTGAATATTATTTTACATTATTAGTGGTCGTTACATCGTTGTTATATCCTTACTATAACATTAATGAGTACATGGATTTTGTGAATATACCATAATACATACATACAGATAGCAGGAAAAACCAGCCATACCACAGGGTAGAGGCAGAAACAGTAAAAGGAAAAGTTGAAAGGATAGAGAACCAACCCGTTCATTCATTCTCCTAGACAGAAAGCTCTCAGCTTCAGTACTGATCTAATGAAATTAAATATTCGGATCACTTCCCTCTCGCTAATTGGGCTTAGTAAATTAGTCCATAGTTCCTCCTCGGAGTAGTGCCTTGTAAAGTAACTCTCTCTGATACCCTTGTAAATTGGGCATTCCATAAAAAGATGAAACAGGGACTCCTCCGTCTCCAAGTTGCATACCGGACAAATTTCGTCTGGCTTGATTTTATAAAAGCTCCCCTCAAAGAAGAAATTTACATTGAGTATGTTACTTGTTCTGGCCTGATAGAGGACTCTGAGTGCCTTCAATGGCGTCTTGAAAGATAAAATGGTGCCCTGCCTATAGTCCATTAGCTTATATTGTGGAGTATATGACGATTTCTTGATTCTCTCTTCATCTTCTTTATAGTAATATAGTTGCATTTCCTCGTTTAACATCTTCTTGCTCTTTATCCATAAGTTTGGGTCTTGACTGTGCCAAAGGTGTTCCTTCCGGATTAAACCAAAAAATCTTTTTATTTGACTAACCCAATTATATTTTAGGTCTGGTTTCACCTCATCAAGATGCAGTAACCTTTTATAGCATATCTTGGGTAACCGATCTTCGGCCATATTTAATAGTTTGATCAGCCAATTTAAAGCTCTGATGAAAACGAGGCAGCTTAGTTTGTTTTGTTGGTACTCTCTTCTTATAATATAGCCCGGAGTAGATGGGTTTAGCAGGTAGAGGGACTTAAAAAATTTCACCTGAGCTTTCTCTATGACATCTATATAATTTAACCCCCATATCTCCGATGCATATAAAGTAATGTTAACTAGGATTGTTTTATAGAGATGATGTCTTGCGTCGCTTGATTCCATTTTCGCTCTGTTTATTAAGGACTTTATATTAGCAATGGCCATATTCGTCTTGGAAACTCTTTTGTTTGCTGTTGTCAGGAATATTCCAGAAGATGTGAGGTTTACACCAAGGTAATTTACTTCATTCACTATCTCCATCTTCTGCTGTTTATATGTAAACTCAATGCCTCGCGCCAGTCGCCCTCCCCTTCGGAAGACTATAATTTTTGATTTATTTAAATTTACTTCGAGTTGATTATCTCTGGAGTAGTTCTCCAGTACCACTAAGAGTTTTTGAAGTTTGTGCGGCGTATCAGCTACCAAAATCAAGTCGTCCGCATATAAGAGTGAAGACACGCTGGTATGGGCATCGATATTTATTCCTTCTATATTATCTCTTACTATATACTCATTCAGGTCGGCAGTGAATAATGAAAATAACAGGGGGCTGAGCGTGTCTCCTTGGAGTACACCTTTGGTGATTTTGATATTTTGACATTGTTTCCCATGAATTTCTAGGCTCATATATGCATTATCATACATCCCCTTGATTAATGTAATAACCTTTGTGCTGATTCCTAAATTGTGTAGTTTGTTCCACAGCAGATCGTGAGAAAGCGAGTCAAAGGCTCTTTTAAAGTCTATAAATGCGCAGTACATTTTCCTTCCTTGCAATCTTAGTTGGCAGCTTATTAGCGCGGATAGAACGAAAATATTGTCTATGCAGCTTCTATTTCTTCGGAAGCCCGACTGGATTTCCGGCAATTTTTTATTTATCTCCGCCCATTCCATTAATCTTTCCGCGATAATTCGAGTGAATGTTTTTGCAAGACAGTTAATAAGCGAGATTCCACGATAGTTATCAGGGTTATTAGGATCCCCTTTTTTAAACATGAGAGTGAGCTTGATCTTTGACCATTGCGGAGGGATATTTTCTTTTTCGAAAATGTTATTGTAAAGATTTAATAAAAATGCTTTTCCGTCTGCTCTCATATTTTTAAAGAACTCGTGTGGAATCCCGTCTTCACCTGCGGCCTTATTATTTTTACATGAATTAAGCGCATTATTAAGTTCATTCATTGATATTGGCTTATCCAGAAAGGCGTCCTCAATCTTCACGCGGTTAATTATATTATCTTCTCTTGGAATATTGTCATAAAACGATTTATAAAACTTCTCCCAGTTTTCGATACTTATTGGATTTATATTTTTTCTATTGCCCTTAAATTTTTTTTATTGTGTTCCAGAATTGAGTTGAATTCTTAATGTTTGAGAGCTTCTGGTTCATTGTATTATAATAAGATTGCTTGCTTTCTTCCAAGATTCTTCTATAGTTCTTCTTGTGTCTAACATATGTTTGCACTGAAGGCACCGTAAAATGAGCTTTTTTAGATTCTTTAAAAGTTTCTTTTAATTTTTTCTTGGCCATTCTGCAGTCTCTGTTGAACCATGGTTTATTTCTGTCCTCCTTAGGCTCACTATTGGGTATTTTTTTGACAAGCCCTAGTTGGTAAGATATATTTTTAATCATACTTATGAGTTCCTTGTAGACTCTTTCATTATTTAAATTTACTGGTATTTTCAATAGTTCTTCACCTACTGCCACATTGTAATTATTTGATAGCTCTGGAATCCATATAAATTTTTCTGAGCAGATAACATTTTCTTTTAGTGCTGCTTTATTAATGTCACTTTTCAATCCTGTCGAAATTTTCATTTCGTATGGAAGATGATCAGATTCAAATGTAATGTCTTTTACTTCCGAATCTATCACTCTATTTGCTAAGCTGAGGTTCGTCCAGTAATGGTCAATTATTGATTGTCCTAGGTGGCTTAAGAGGGTAGGTTGTGCAGGGGTATCGTGGATTGTTCGGTATAGGCCTATATTATTTTAATATAGAGAGATTAATATAAATATTAATTTAGTTTATCTGTTTTTTTAATCCCAGGAGTTTATTTTGCCTTCCTTCAGGTATATATGAGAATCTATCAGAGTAACTAAAAAAAAAAACAAGTAATTAAGTAATTAAAATTTTAAAGCAGAAATGTAAATTATTTCGAAAATAATGAATAATTGCAATGAATGAATGGAAATATATATAGGTAAATGTAGAATGGGTGGTTGAATCATATTTGGAATAAGAAAAGTAAACATACCTTTAAACCCTTCCTTGTTGTTCATATCGCTGTCTTTTTTATTTAAATATGTTTATTACTTAGATTATATCCGTTTATTTTAATTATAACACATATTCAAGCACTATTCAAGCCAGGAGAGGCCCACTTGTCACTTGCGAGATGTTTCACCTTTGTTGATTATCCTAAATAATGTTTTGAATCATTATATGAAACAAAATATATATTTTTATTTGTTATTTACCTGAGATAAAGTGTATTTGAACTTCGTTTCAGTCAAATTTCTTGTTTCTTATTGAGCATAACCTCTGACACTGACAGTTGATTCAACTTATTTTATGTTTAAAATTTAATTCTGTAAAGAATCTGTACTTCTCTTGATATCCTTTACGAGCACAATTGATAATATCACAAAATTTTGGCATCTTTGAGTATTTGGAGAGCCTAAATAACTCAAAAACAAACATTATCATATAAATCCCTATGTAAATGCATTGAAGTTTGTCCTTCAACTTCTAATTTCATGTTGGGGTAGGTAAGTTATCAAAATGACCTATCAGTGATAAGACGCTATAACTGGAGCGACATTGGTGGAAGAAAACTGAAACATCTCAGATTCGCTGATGACATAGTCCTTGTCACACAAACCCCAAGGGAAGCAAACCTCATGATTGAGTCTCTTAATAATCGGCAGGCCTCGCAATCAACATTGACAAGACAGAGATCATGCGAAACGCATTTCATTTTCATGCAAAGATCCCATTCTCATATATCCCTTTAGAAGCCTTTTATATACCTGGGAAGGCTTATAACCGCCCCCAACGAATTGACATCATATAACTCAGTGAAAATTCGAACACGATCAGCGAACGAGGATTGATTGATATTGAAGTCTTCAGCCAGCATTCGTGTTGTCAGGCTCCCGTCCTCTTCCACGACTGCCAGAAGAGCCTGATTGTTGAAATCCGAGGGCCGACCTCTTCCTGGCTTATCCTTCAAGCTGGTATCACCGGATTTGAAAATCCCTATACTGACTTTCGCTGATTGTTCCTTTGCCAAAAAGTTTGTTGAGATTGTGCTGCTTTCCATCCTTTCTCGAAGTGGTAGAGCATAATATGGCAAATATGACTTTGGTTTTCGACATGCATTTTTCTGAAACAATAGAGAAGATTATTTCCATACAAAAATAATAAACAAAACGCTACTTTTCACTGATGAAAAACACGCCGATATAAACGCCGGATATTTATGCATCAACCCAATATGTTTATAAAATCTGTAAATAAATTAGGAACATAATTTACAAGGTCTAGTTGGGTATTATTTTCTATATAGCAATAATAAATGATTTTATTATTCAACTAGGCACTTTTGGAAAAGTTTTTTGTAATTACCAAGTTTTGGATTTGGGCCTTTTGCAATTAGCGAGTTTTGGCATTGTAAATGCAAATGGTATCAATCAACATAGCAAAACAAAAAAGAAAATTCCATAAAAGTAGCAGGTTAGTCAATAAAAGTCATTATTAAAAAGTGTAGAAATGGTAGGTAGCGCGCCTCCCTCCTATACCAAACGTCGCGGGTCCGGACCCAGGCAGTCCGATGATTTTATTTGGATACGAGATGGCTTAAATAGAAATGCCTGAACCCCAAATTGATATATTAATTACAACGGTTATCGTCTAAAGTCTTAAATGGCCTTAGTTGCCGAAAAGACTGTGTGAATGTGTGTGTGAGTGTTAGTGTGAATGAGAAAAAAGTGTGAATGTTTAAAAAAAAAAAAAAAGTGTAGAAATGCCCTCGGGGCTTGGAGTAGTTGGTAGCGTGCCTACCTTCTATACCGAACATCGCGGGTTCGGACCCCAGGCAGTCCGATGATTTTATTTAAGGCATTTGAATACCAAATGGCTTAAATAGAAATGCCTGGACCCCCAATAGATATATTAAACATACGAGTATCGTTAAAAGTCTTAAATGGTGGCCACTAGCGGTCCCAGGGGGGCCCAGAGGGGCCCGGGCCCCCCCCCCCATTGGACATCAAAAATTCAAAAGTTTTATTTAATATTTTAAAACTAAACAAAAAAATTATAAATTTTTCACGTCTCAGGATAGCTAAAATCGCAAATTTCAATGCCTAATTTTCAAAAAATTTTCCATACCCCCTAGGGTGTTAGCCTTGTATTCCAAGGGTCGCGGGTTCGGATCCCAGACAGTTTTCAATGAATATTATGGTATTTTTGGCTTTAATTTGACTAAAAAAAAATTAGGATGTCGCCTAAATGGCGACATACGACTGCAAAGGTAAAATTTATAATGTCGCCTTTATGGCGACATACGAGTGCAAAGGGTTAATTTTTAAAGGTCGCTCAAAATTCATTTTTATTTGATTCATATTAAATATTTAATAAATTTTTTCTTTTAATTAGTAAGATAATCGACAAAAATTCACCACGAGATGGAAAAAAAAAAACAGAATACTGAAAGTATAATTATTGGGATTAGATAGATGTAGACAGCCAGCAAGAGATAAAAAAACTTTATTTAATTATCGTCGACGTTTCGGAATCACAACGATCCCATCTTCAGGACGATAAACTGTTAATGTTTCTTAGATAGATGCATTTCATACAAAATTAAATGATAAAATTTGCTTATACCATTAGATGTATATGAGAATTGCCATAGGTGCATGGGCTGTATTTTTATTTTGTGGCAAGTGGGCCCGAAACGACAGCACTGGCCAAGATTAAAAGACTGAAAATATAATTTTTTAATAACTTGCTAATTTGCAAATTAAGGTACGATTGATTATATTTTCTCAAATATCTTACTAATTAAAAGAAAATAAGAATTTATTAAATCTTTAATATGAATATTTAAAGGTCGCTTGAAAACATCGAAAGAAATGCAGACAAACTAAAAAAAAATTTGAGGGACCTTTAAAAATTAACATTTTAAGTTGAAAATTTGAGAAACTTATTTTATTTCGACTATAAAATTCGAGCATAAGGAGAAAAAAAATTTAAAAAAGAAAAAAATCGATTTTTGACCAACTTGGAAATTTTTTAAAATTTTGATCGACTCTTAAAATATTTTTTTGAGCTCATCTTTGGAGAGGTCTCTTAAAACATGATATACTAAAATATTGTTATACGAGATTGAAAAAAAATTAGTCGGTCTTGTGCGCCATCCTATTCCTCACCTTCCCTACATCATAAATTTTAGGCCATTGGCTACCAATCCAGATGAAATAAATATATAGAATAGGTCTAAATAGCCTTCGCTGCCGAAAAAGAGCTTAAATGAATAAAAAAAAAAAAAAAATTTGGGCCCCCCCCTTGACAAAATCCTGGGACCGCCCCTGTTTCAGAGCATTAATTAATGCACTCACAGAGTATATATATAATGCTAGCACTCAATTTAATTTAAAAAATCTGGTGTGACTGGCGCACAGCACACAACTTTCTCTTACCCTTCGGTAAGAGAAAGTTGCGCACTGTGCTGGTCACACCAGATTTTTTGTGTCGAGATATATTTAGTTTCCGATAGCACCTTAGTTTCAAACTTGGATTTTAAATGTTGACTGCTTGAAATAAACTATGGTTATTTTTAAAAATTTTAATCTCATATTTGGACATTTTATACACAATAGAGAATCGTAAATAAATACAAAATTTCATAAGAATTGGAAAAAAAAATTTTAAATGCCTAAAAAGTTTCAAAGGGGACCCCCTTTTGAATCGAAATTAACATAAAAATCCCTATAGGAAATTAACATTAGGCCTATGAGAGAAGGCGGAGAGACAGGCGATAATGTTTGCAAGTGAGAGAGAGAGAGATATATATGTTTTCTCCTAAGCAATTAAAGACACAAATAAATGGGAATTTAAATAATAATTGATTTTTAATCTAATAAAAAGAAAAAGATTTAAATTCCGTTACCATGGCAACCATTTCTATCTTTCCTATGAAGAACAAGAGTAAAGTGGTCTCCAGAAGATTTCAACGGCAAAATGAGAATATACATTTTAAAGAGCATCTAAAAAATAATTGATTTTTGAATTTTAAAAAAAATCCTTGGAGGGAATTTTGAGAAAATCGAAAAAAACTGAAAAAGTACATCAGTAAAGTACTAGTACTTTTTGGCCGATTTTGTTCAAAAGCTTATTTTGAGCGTGTGGGAAGGTACCTAAGTTAAATATAAAATTTCAATCCGGTAGCTCAATTCCTTCATGCTAAAAGAACAAGAGTAAAGTGGTCTCCAGAAGATTTCAACGGCAAAATGAGAATATACATTTTAAAGAGCATCTAAAAAATAATTGATTTTTGAATTTTAAAAAAATCCTTGGAGGGAATTTTGAGAAAATCGAAAAAAACTGAAAAAGTACATCAGTAAAGTACTAGTACTTTTTGGCCGATTTTGTTCAAAAGCTTATTTTGAGCGTGTGGGAAGGTACCTAAGTTAAATATAAAATTTCAATCCGGTAGCTCAATTCCTTCATGCTAAAAGAACAAGAGTAAAGTGGTCTCCAGAAGATTTCAACGGCAAAATGAGAATATACATTTTAAAGAGCATCTAAAAAATAATTGATTTTTGAATTTTAAAAAAAATCCTTGGAGGGAATTTTGAGAAAATCGAAAAAAACTGAAAAAGTACATCAGTAAAGTACTAGTACTTTTTGGCCGATTTTGTTCAAAAGCTTATTTTGAGCGTGTGGGAAGGTACCTAAGTTAAATATAAAATTTCAATCCGGTAGCTCAATTCCTTCATGCTAAAAATCTGTCCACACATACATACATACATACATACACACACACAGACCAATTTGCGGGACCCACTTTTTTTGGACTCAGGGGACCTCAAAACATGTATATCCATCAAAATCTCGACATCGAATTTTTGACATGATCGCAATACTTTCTCTCTCTATATATTTCATATATAGGGTACGAGAAAGTAAAATATAAATTAATAAAAAAAATCTGGTGTGACTGGCGCACAGCACACAACTTTCTCTTACCTTCGGTAATCGGAAGTTGTGTACTGTGCTTGTCTCACCAGATTTTTTGTGTCGACATGTATTTAGTTTCCGACAGTACGGTATATTCGATTTTCAAGATGTAAAATTTACCGGTATATGTGAAATTATTTATATTTTGATACCATGGCAACAATTTCTCCTATCTTTTTTATGGAGTACAAGAGTAAAGTGGTCTTCAGAAGATTTCAATGACAAAATGAGAATATACATTTTATAGAGAATCTAAGGAGAGGACTGGAGGGGAGAGGAGGAAAAACATGCAGGGGCTGCAAAAGAGAGAAGAAGACGGCGGAGCATGCAGAAGTATGCAGAGACTTCCAGAGAAATAGGAATGAAGATAAGAGGATGGTGGAGAAGATTGGAGGAGCCAATAAATAGGGAGACGGTGGAGATGATCAAGAGGATCGACAGGGAAGATGAATAGAATTTGTTAAAATATGTAACAATTGTAGCTCAAAGCCCGAAGGGTACGAGCAAAGCATCAATGTATGTAAATAAATAAATAAATATAGAGAATCTAAAAAATAATTGATATTTGAATTTAAAAAAAAATCGTTGGAGCAAATTTAGAGAAAATCGAAACTCTCTACTCTTTGGTCGATTTTGTTCAAAAGCTTCGTGTCTCGTCCCATGGGGGTGCCTAACTTAAATATAAAATTTCAACCTCATAGCTCTTTCCGTTCTTGAGATATTTTGTTCACAGACAGACACACAGACAGACCATCTCGCGAACTTTTTTTTTTTTTTACTTTTTACTTTCTCTTACCTCTATATATATGTTAATATATATAGAGAGAGAAAGTATTGGATTCATGTCAAAAATTCGATGTCGAGATTTTGATGGATCTTCACGTTTTGAAGTCCCCTGAATCCAAAAAATCTGGTGTGACTGGTCGCACAGCACACAACTTTCTCTTACCTTCGGTAATCGAAAGTTGAGCACTGTGCCTGTCACACCAGATTTTTTGTGACGACATGTATTTAGTTTACGACAGTAGGGTACATTCGATTTTCAAGATATAAAATTTATATGTGAAAATATTTATATTTTGTTACCATCGCAACAATTTCTCCTATCTTTCCAATCGAAAAAAACTGAAAAAGTACATCAGTAAAGTACTAGTACTCTTTGGCCGATTTTGATTAAAAGCTTATTTTTCCGGAGGCTTAAATAAGAATGCCTGGACCCCCAATATGTACATTAATCAATAACGGGTATCGTTTAAAGTCTTAAATGGCCTAAGTTGCCGAAAAGACTGTGTGAATGTGAGTGTGAATGAGAAAAAAAGTGTGAATGTTTTAAAAAAAAAAAAAAAAAATATTTTTCCGGTCCCGGGGGATATTTAACTTATATATAAAATTTCAGCCTCATAGCTCAATTCCTTCATGCTTTAACACACCCACCCACACACCCACAGACAGACCATGTCACGAAAACCACTTTTTTGGATTCAGGGGACCTCAAAACGTGAAGATCCATCAAAATATCGACATCGAATTTTTGACATGAATCCAATACTTTATCTCTCTATATATATTAAAACCAGGGGCGTATATAAGGGGGGCGATCCGAGGGTGCCCGGCCCCCCCGAAATTTTATCAAATGCATATACACATATAGGGATATAGAGACAATAATGGGTCCCCCCCACCCCAAAATGTTTGATCGGCCCCGCAGGACGAAAATTTTAGGTTCCGCGAAAGAGGGAATGTTCCGCGGACAGCAAATGGGAAAAAATTTTGGTTCCGCTGGTGGAAAAAATTTTACGTCTCTTTAAAAAAAAAGGTAAAATATTTTCACGGGCGGGATAAATTTTAGGTTCCGCGAAATCACAATTTTTCGCATGGCGGAAAACTTTGGTTCCGAAGAAAAAAAAATTTTTTTCGCAGAAAAATTTTTGAGATCAGGCTCCCACCGAAAAAAATTTCTATATACGCCCCTAATAGGAACGGAGTCTAAAAGGCCATAATTAGTGCCGAAAAAAACTTGAATAAATAAAAAAAAAAAAAAAAAAAAAAAAAAAAAAAAAGCACCCGCTATTAAAACATCGGTTTACCAAGTATTGAATTCATGTCAAAAAAAAATCTGGTGTGACTGGCGCACAGCACACAACTTTCGATTACCGAAGGTGGTGCTTGTCACACCAGATTTTTTGTGTCGACATGTATTTAGTTCCCGGCAGTAGGGAATATTTGAATTCAGATGTAAAATTTATAAGTATGGGAAAATATTTATATTTTGTTACCATGGCAACCATTTCTCCTATCTTTTCTATGGAGTACAAGAGTAAAGTGGTCTTCAGAAGATTTCAATCCCAAAATGAGAATATACATTTTATAGAGAATCTAAAAAATAATTGATTTTTGAATTAAAAAAAAATCGTTGGAGCGAATTTTGAGAAAATCGAAAAAAACTGAAAAAGTACATCAGTAAAGTACTAGTACTCTTTGGCCGATTTTGATTAAAAGCTTATTTTTCCGGCCCCGGGTGGTGTTTAACTTAAATATAAAATTTCAACCTCATAGCTCAATTCCTTCATGCTTAAAATTGAACACACTCACCCACACACACACACACAGACACACACACAGACACACAGACAGACAGACCATGTCGCGAAAACCACTTTTTTGGATTCAGGGGACCTCAAAACGTGAAGATCCATCAAAATCTCGACATCGAATTTTTGACATGAATCCAATACTTTCTCTCTATATATATATTACATATATACATAGGTAAGAGAAAGTAATACGATGAATAGACTACTAGAAGTTTTTTTTTTTTTATTTATTTATTTTGCCCGTTTGACCGGTGGCCATTGGGCTAAAAAGTTTACAAAAGATATACATTAAAAATATAAAAATACGCCAAGCAAATACAATAAAAAAATCTCAAAACAATACCAAAACAAAGTAAACGCAATATAAATACAATATTAAAACAAAATAAAAACAATATCAAAACAATATAAAGGCAAAATTGTAGAAATTACCCAGCTAGCAGAACCTCGTCAAAATGACGTCCGAAATTGGTCATAACTGGTCAAAAGACGTCAAATGACTAATTAAAACCTAAAATAAAACGTCTTTTTTTGTAACGTCTTTAAAACGTGCAAAATATCACATTATAAAGACGTACCGATCAGGTACCGATCACGACACTTATTATTACTTTCTCTTACCTCCATATTTTATTACTTTCTCTTACCTATGTATATATGTAATATATATATAGAGAGAAAGTATTGGATTCATGTCAAAAATTCGATGTCGAGATTTTGATGGATCTTCACGTTTTGAGGTCCCCTGAATCCAAAAAGTGGTTTTCGCGACATGGTCTGTCTGTGTGTGTGGGTGGGTGTGTGTGTGTGTTCAATTTTAAGCATGAAGGAATTGAGCTAGGAGGTTGAAATTTTATATTTAAGTTAAACATCTCCCGGGACCGGAAAAATAAGCTTTTAATCAAAATCGGCCAAAGAGTACTAGTACTTTACTGATGTACTTTTTCAGTTTTTTTCGATTTTCTCAAAATTTGCTCCAACGATTTTTTTTTAAATTCAAAAATCAATTATTTTTTAGATGTTCTTTAAAATGTATATTCTCATTTTGCAATTGAAATCTTCTGAAGACCACTTTACTCTTGTATTTCATAGGGAAGATAGGAGAAATGGTTGCCATGGTAACAAAATATAAATATTTTCCCACACTTATAAATTTTACATCTGAATTCAAATGTTCCGTACTGCCGGGAACTAAATATATGTCGACACAAAAAATCTGGTGTGACAAGCACAGAACACAACTTTCGATTACCGAAGGTAAGAGAAAGTTGTTTGCTGTGCGCCAGTCACACCAGATTTTTTTAATACGCATGCGCAACTGTTAGCACACACAAAGGATCGTACCGGTTCAGTTAGTGACAGTTAATGAATTCATGTCTTTTATTGCTGTTGAATGATGATCCTGTAATGGTTCTAGTCTGTAATATTGTCTTTTATATAATAGTGTATTGTAACAGGAAGGCTTAACTTCCGCGCCACAATAGTTTATTCAAAGTGCGCGCGGAGTGATAATGCTAGAGACCGCCAGGGTCGTGGCGATCGCTCCTGAAGCAACTGTCAAATTCACCGACACGAACATGATGCGATCTCATCTCTCACAATTCCAAATACGTTTTTAATATTATTTCTTAATGTGTTTCTATGTTTTTCTTTATTTTAATAAAATTTTGCTTCTTGTAAATTATATTTTTTACTCGAACCCGAAACCTCCATTACAACTGGCGCCCAACGAGTTGGTTTCTAATAAAACGACAACATGAGTCGTGCAACAAGGAGTAAAACAAAGAAAAATGCCAAATGGGTGTGGGGTGAAATACAGCAGAGAGCATATGAAGAATTGAAACAGCGTCTTTGCTCAACTCCGATTCTAAGACAGGCTGATGAAGATTTACCTTTTGTGATACGGACAGACGCGAGTGGTTATGCGATCGGCGCTGTGCTCTTACAGGGAGAAGGAAACGACGAACGCCCAGTTGAATATGCTAGTAGGCTGCTTATTCCTGCAGAAAGAAATTATTCCACGACAGAGAGAGAAGCTCTTGCCGTGATTTGGGCATTAGAAAAATTTCGAGGCTATATCGAAACGTCTAAAGTGAAAGTGGCAAGCGACCATGCCCCGCTTCGTTGGCTTATGTCTCTGAAGTCACCTTCAGGCCGATTGGCAAGATGGGCGCTGCGACTACAGGCATTTGATGTGGATATTTCCTACATTCCAGGGAAATGTAATGTAGTGGCAGACACCCTATCCAGGCCACCATGCCCAGAGGAAGAAGAAAATTCTTGTGACGTCTGTTTCGTATCGGTCGACCTTTCGGCTCGGTCGGAAAAAGAAATTCGTGAAGAGCAGCGAAGTGACCTAGACCTAAGGAAAATTATAGATGCTCTAGAAGGAAGTGATACGGTGGCCGCGTCTAACTGGGCAAACCGTGGTTACATTATGTCCTCAGGAGTATTGTATAGATACGTTCCAGAAGAGGATACCGAGGAACCTCAATTGGTCATCCCGGCATCGGCTAGGGGGAGAGTGATGCAAGAATATCATGATTCTCCAACAGCGGGACATTATGGTGTCGAGAAGACACTTCAACGAATCTCATCTCGTTATTACTGGCCCGGCATGCGTAAATACGTTACCGATTATGTAAAGGACTGCTTAGCATGCCAACGCTATAAGCCTACTAACTTAAAACCTGCAGGTTTGCTACAAGTGCCAGCTGCATCACAAAGATTTGAAACATTAGCAATAGATTTATTTGGCCCGCTTCCCGAATCAAGTGAAAAAAAGAAATGGATTCTTGTAATTGAAGATGTGGCCACTAAATGGATAGAATTATTCGCTATTGAAAATGCTACTGCAGACATTTGTGCTAAATATCTAATTGATGAAGTAATTTTACGCTATGGATTCCCAAGACGGCTCATTTCTGACAATGGACCTCAATTCATTAGCGATGTCATGCAGCAAGTATCATACTGTTTTGACTTCAGTCAATCCTTCACTCCAGTCTATCATCCCGAGGCTAATCCTGTCGAACGAAGGAATAGAGATTTAAAGACTCAACTAAGCATCTTGGTAGGCACTCGTCATTCGGATTGGCCAGATAAATTACCTGCCATTAGATTTGCGATGAATTCTGCAGTATGTGCATCGACGGGCTGCTCACCCTCGTATCTAACGTTCGCGCGTGAGCTTCGAACCTCGGATGATGTTTCTCATGATCTACGTGCCGTCATTCAGAGTGAAAACTTTGTTCCTCAAATTACTCCTTACCTTATTAAGGTCGCGGATACCCTTCGAGAGGCAAGGGAGAATCTGGAGAAACGTCAGGACCATCAAAAAGATATGGCTGACAAGAAACGAAGACATTCACCAGAATATGAAGAGGGTGATTTAGTATTGGTGGATTCTCATCATTTAAGCAATGCCTCGAGAGGATATTCGGCAAAGCTGCGTCCAAGACGAGATGGCCCTTACAAAATACTCAAGAAAAAGTCTCCTTCGACCTATATTATTGGGTCCATCAAATCCCCGAATGAACCTCTCGGTACCTACCATGCATCCGCATTAGTCCCGTATAGACAGATGGAACCAGGATCGCCGCCGCCTCCTGTAAGAAATTTAAGACGTCGGGGTCGGCCGAGAAAGTTCCCGAAGAAAAAGATCTCAAATGCTGAACCAGAATGCGAGGCCGCTACTTCTGTCCAGAGGGGGAGGATGTAACAGGAAGGCTTAACTTCCGCGCCACAATAGTTTATTCAAAGTGCGCGCGGAGTGATAATGCTAGAGACCGCCAGGGTCGTGGCGATCGCTCCTGAAGCAACTGTCAAATTCACCGACACGAACATGATGCGATCTCATCTCTCACAATTCCAAATACGTTTTTAATATTATTTCTTAATGTGTTTCTATGTTTTTCTTTATTTTAATAAAATTTTGCTTCTTGTAAATTATATTTTTTACTCGAACCCGAAA
>JAKCPI010015123.1:0-32402 GCA_023213315.1 Euborellia annulipes | reverse complement strand
AATTAAATTATTTCTGACATTTGGATTCCTTGTTTTATTTAAATTGTATTAAATTGATTAAAAATGATTTGTATTTGTGTTAAATTTAGTTAGAAATTTCATATCAAATGCTTAATAAATTAAAGTGATCATTAAGATAGATTCGAACAGTGTTCCGGTTAATTATTTTTTGCATTAGTGTATATATATATACTATATTTTTGCAATTTATAACGTTTTATTGAGTTCAAATCCTTTTGAATTTGATAAGTTCTAATTTTATTAAAGATATCCTACCTTTCAAGGGCGATGTCGGCCTCCGTGCTTGATGGTCCCAGAAGAGCTCCAGAACTGAGATGATTGAGTGCTGCCTCTAAAGAAGTCACTAAATACATCTGATGACTTCCATGTTCATTAGAACTTGCTGAGAACCGGAAAAGTTTTAAAAAATCTAAATGAGCATGCTAATTGGCGATATTCTGTTTTAATTATTAAAAACACAAGCGCTGGGTAAAAGTTCATCAACAGATTTCGTACACAATGTGATAATTGCTCTTTTAAAACATGCCATTTTACCTTAAAAACGGTACTGAATTGATCAAATTCGAGACATGTGCTGTTTAGCTGCTGGAATTGATTCATAAAACGTGCTGTCCACATCTAAATCACGTAATTGAAGATCACTTAAAGTGCGAATAATTTTTTATTTAAACAAGCATCATCGTATGCAGTGCATGCTGAGATTCCATTTATTATCTTTTTATAAATTCCATGAAGAACATAAGTTTCCACTGAGATTTTAATATTTTCTAAAAACACGTGGTTGTGTGTTGATTTTTCTTTTAATCTTCCATCTTTTAAAGCAAATTGTAAACATTTTGAATACAAATTTGCAGCTTGATCTCTTTGTTTTTGTAATGGTTGTAATTCTAAATTTTTATTATTCGTTAGCCAAACGCTGATTGATTGATCTAATTGTTCAAGAACATAACGACTTCCTGATTCCGTCCAAAGGAGATCAATACAATCCCGTAAAGTATTAACATTTAAAATATTCGTTGTCGAATCAGGTTCATATTCAATTTGAGATTCAAGCGGATGTTCAACGCATAAAACTTTATATTTTAATAAACTCTCATTATAAAGGGTCTCTTCAAAGAGGATATGCGTAGTCAAAGGCCTTTCATTTTCATCTTGTTCAACATTAATAACTCTATTATGGATTTTTTTACTTCTTTATTTTTTAGCGTGCGAAAATGACTCTCGGGTAATTCATCATGAGGAATTAAAATATGAGATAATATTAAATCTTGTGAAAGGACATAGCGTGGTACAGAACCGGCACGGGGGACACAAATTAACCAACCTTCAGCTTGAGCCCTTGCAAGTAAATTATCATGTTCACTTTGAAGAAATTGGAAGAACACATTGGAAAATAAATCTTCATCATAATTCGGCTCCATGATTTTATAAAAAAAAAAAAAAAAAATTGCAACACAAAGGAGGAAAACACAAAGTATCACATGTCTTCTTGCATTATCAAAATAATTATTATATTTAGATAATTTATTAATAAAAGTGTTTTAAAATATTTAAAAAAACCTCAGAAAGCATGTTTGAATAAAATAAACGAAGTAAACTAAAAGCAATTGCACGCAAAAAAATTAATTTAAAATTTTAAGATGATTCCGACAGTTGAAAAAAAAATTAATCAGTGAGTGCCAACTTTGAAATTTGAATTATATTTAATTTAAAAATTTAAAAACATTTTAAAATAAAAAAATAAATTATTAAATAACATTTAATTTTATAAAATCAAATTATAAAAAAAATATTTTTAATAAAAAAAATATTTTATTAAAAAAGAAAATTAAATTCATATTGAAAGAAATTTTATTAAAAATCAAATTAAATTAAATTTTTAAAATTATAATAATAATAAAATTCTAAAAATTACATGAATAAAATTTGTTTTTTAATAAAAAAAAATCTATATTAAATAATTTTCAGCAGTTGGCAGCAGTTAATATTGAAACAACAGCGCGAAAAGAGGGAAATTCAACTATTGAAATGTTAAATAAAAAAATGTAAATAAATATAAACATATCAAAACTTTATTTAATAAATAAATTTTATTTAATATTATCCATTTTTAATTAATCCTTTAATTCCAATTCTGTTAATAGTAAAAATATAATTTCTGATATTAAAAACAAAATGGTGTAATTGTTGATTATTTTTGATTTGATGCTAGGTTAATTTAATTAAAAATGGCTTTATTAAAAAGACCCAATCAACGATTCGTACCTTAAGATAAATATTTTATTTATTTTCATTTATTAAAAAAAAAAAAAATAGCTAGTGACAAATTGAATTTAATATTGAATATTAAAAAAAAAAAGAAGAATAAACAATAAATTATTAGTAAATACGGAGGTAATCTAATCAAAATGAAATCTTTTTGGATATTGATTAGAAATAAGGATGATAACTCGTTAAAGGTAAAAAAAAGAATACATTTTTTATTAATAATATTTATATTATTAAAGTAAATTTTAATAAAAAATTAGAGTGACCCAAGTCTTCGGCATTTGATGTCAAAATTAATTAGTAGATAAAATATAAAAAAAATTTCAATCTCTGAGTATGGAGAATGAACCTTTGATCTCGGCCTTAAGAGGCGAGACTTTTACCTCTGTGCTAGGCCTAAAATAATTATGGTTTTTTCTTTTAATATTGTCTTCTGTTTCTATAGATATGAAGACTGCTAATAGATAATTTTTTTTTTTTTTAATCGCAAATGGCACAATCACCTCGAATTCTATTTACACCACCAAAAGGGCATCATAGATCTCAGGTAATTATATTTCTCTTTTTTGATATTTTTCGATGAACTTTCTTTATTTAACTTGATTTATTTGTCCTGGACATTATACCATTTCTTTTAAATTTTCTCCCAAGCGATAGGTAATTAAAATTTTGTATTCAGGCTTAATTCCAAGCATAATAGAATTTTATATATAAAGTTTTTAGCGCTCTCAGGCGGAAAAACTTTGAACTAAAGGGCTAAAAAGTGCTGGTTTTATAGAAATTAGCCCAGGCCGGATAACTAAAAAATTACAAGCCAAAAAATTATTAATTTTTAACAAAATCATTTAAAAATTAATTACCTCCTACTGCTCAATCCCCGATTTTTTTTTTATTAATGCCTAGTTTTTGATATAAAAAAAAAAAAAAAAACGAGACCTTGTTAATATTTTAATTATCTTCCAATAAAAAAAAAAAAAAAAAAAAACGAAGTCAATATCTTCAAATTGATCGAGTTAGCCGGTCCGATCGTTGAAACCTCTGGAATTCTCCCCTTAAAATGTGACAAAAATGAATATAGATGTCGCGCGTATCCAAGGGGGGGGGGGGAGTGGATCTGGGGGACGTTAAGTCAGGGAGAGTATCTGCTCGCTAGGTAAAATAAATAAAACAAAATATATAGAATTATTCTAATTTGTTACGGGAATTTATTATATTAAAAAAAAAAAAGCTGTAATTATAAATAAAATAACTTTTATGCAACTTTAGTTAAGGGAAATTTAAAATATAAAAAAAAGGAAGGAAAATAAGAAATTTGAAAGGGGGGGGGGGTGATGGCTGGAGGCCGCAGTCTCTTCCAGGGGCGTATTTACGAAGAGGCGGACTAGGCGCGCCCCTGGGGCGGCAAAATTTGTGAAAAAAAAACTGCTTATTTATCAAGTTATATAAATATTTTTTTTTTTAAATAGCCGTTAAAAAACAAAAGGAACACCGTCTTTTTTTTATCAAAATGAGAGAAAAAATATAAGAAAAGAGTAATTTTTATGTGTTTCTCAGCGATGGAGTGGATGAAGAGGGGGGGGGGGGGGGAGGCAAGAGTCCACAAAGGCCTAAATCCACCCCTGATCTCTCCTCACATCTCAAAACAGAGAAAGAAAGGATTATTCTTTTTATATTAGATTTCCCTTTAAAAATAATTAAAAATTAAGTAAATATCAAGATTATTGGTTGTATTCGAAAACCCGTCCGAAATTAAACACATTCTCCGAAATCCAAATATTTATTAATTAATATAAAAAAATATTAAAATATTAAGATTAAAAAAAATTAAAATTAAAATAATTAAAATGGTTTAGGGCTCCTCGACCCAAGTCGTCAGGATCATTGCGATGACGTTCAAACTTGAAAAATCAAAATTTATATTTATGAGAGTTTCAAGAGGGTAAAAGAGTATTAACACAAATTTAAATACTCGATATATTTGGGGTTGTTAACCCATCTTCAGGAGTTAAAAAAAGCTTTTTTCAGGAGTTAAAAAAAAAAGTTTTTTGTAACTCCTGAAGATGGGTTAACAACCCGAAATATATCGAGTATTTAAATTTGTGTTAATACTCTTTTACCCTCGTGAAACTCACATAAATACAACCTTTGTTCAAAATGTTTCACTTGAAACCCACACCGCAATCCTTAAATTTAATCAAAAAAAAGATTCCGATATACAAAGTTTTCTATTTATTCTTCAAACCCGGCAGACAATAAGTGTGTAAAAAAATTTTTTCACAGTGAAAGGAGTGAGGGAAAATTTTTATTTGCACACTTAGATTATTGCCAGCAGGATCTGAAGATGGTTTAGACCTGGAGCCGAAACATCAGTCGTGAAGGCGTTAATTTAATGAAATAAAAAAATGGCTAAATTTTAAATAATTTCAAGATTTAAATAATTTTAAAGGTTCGCGAAACGTGTGATGGACGATGGATAGATGTAATCACCGATACCCATTTTTCAAGTTCAATCCGAGCTGAATCGAATAAATTAAAAGATGACAAATTTACACCAGCTGATGAAAATATTAAACAAATGATCGATAATATGCGAAATGCTACATTGGCACAATTTGTAGCTGCAATTGCGCCATTTACTAAAGATCAAGGCAGTGTACTTAATAAGGTAAGCTGTTGGTTATCATTAGAGAGCGGAAAAAAGTCTCTTTTATTTTCTGGAAAAAGTCGCCTAAAAATTCACTGTTAATTTTAACAATTAATAATAGGCCTATGAGAAAGTAAAAGAAATAGAGAACTTATCTCTCGATAACCGAAATATGGCAGAGTTCTTTAGATTTTAATTAACGATAGTACAAAAGTAAAAATCTGGTGTGACTGGTCGTACAGGGCACAACTTTCTCTTATCTTCGGTAATTGAAAGTTGAAATAAATATGGACAGGTTCTAAATGGCCTCGGATGCCTTGGATGAAAGGACCTTAAATAAATTAAAAAACAACAATCAGAAATGGCCTCAGTAGCCGAAAATGCTAAAAAATTAAAAAAAGCATATTATATATATATAAATATATATATATATATATATATATATATATATACCAAATGGCTTAAATGAAATCATCGGACTGCCTGGAGTCCGAACCCGCGACTTTTGGTATAAGAGGTTAGCACGCTAACCCCCTACACCAAGCCCCGAGGGCTAGCCTTTTCTTAATTATGAAAAAAAAAATTATCATTACTATATTCCAATCCAATGCCTGCTTGAGGATTTGTTTACATTCATAGAATACACAAATGCAAAGAATACTTAAACATTTCTCTATACATTTCCTATGGGAGAAATGGTAACTTTAAGAATCAAAAAGTTATAGGATTTTCGGGATGAAAATAATTTTCCTGTAATCCCTAGAAGGTTCTCTTTATGTATATAAAATTTCATTTCTTAAGAAAATTCATGCTGTATATATATATATACATATATATATATACACATACGTATATACGTATATATATATATATATATACTGGAAGGGTTGCGACCGGATGTATGCGAAGATAAGTTTTCTCGGGTTGTCGCGTGTGATGTTGAGATTTACTCGACGTTTCGCTCTCCTTTTGGAGCCATTTTCAAGAGTATGGAATTAGGGGGGATTTTGGGGTGGTTTGTTTAGGGGTCGCAGTCTTGCTGGTCCCCAGGTCAATTTGGATGCCTCAGAGGCTTGGTTTGGTCCTGAGAGCAGGAGGAGGTTGAGTGTGTGTAATTGCGTTTGTGTTCGGTTTGGGTTGACTACGGGGCCTCAGTCTGCCTCCCCAAGTCGATGTGTTATTGGTTTGGTTAGTGGATGTGTTAGGAGATTGGGTTTGTTTCTGAGATTTGGATTGGGTGTGTGTATGTGTGATCGTGTCTGTGTTTGATTTATGTTGACTTTGGGGCCTCAATCTGCCTACTCCCCCATCGATGTATTGCCGGATGTTTCCTGAGGCTTGTGTTTGTCTTTGAGATGTGTTGGGTTGTGTGGTGGCGGTTTGCGTGTTGATGGTCGAGTGATTTGTGTTTTGGTTTGTCTTACTGCTGTGGCGCTCGAGGTCTTGAATGCTCGCTGGCTAGCTGGCTAGCTGGCTAGCCAGCGAGCATTCAAGACCTCGAGCGCCACAGCAGTAAGACAAACCAAAACACAAATCACTTCACCATCAACACGCAAACCGCCACCACACAACCCAACACATCTCAAAGACAAACACAAGCCTCGGAAACATCCGGTAATACATCGACTGGGGAGTAGGCAGATTGAGGCCCCAAAGTCAACATAAATCAAACACAGACACGATCACACATACACACACCCAATCCAAATCTCAGAAACAAACCCAATCTCCTAACACATCCACTAACCAAACCAATAACACATCGACTTGGGGAGGCAGACTGAGGCCCCGTAGTCAACCCAAACCGAACACAAACGCAATTACACACACTCAACCTTCCTCCTGCTCTCAGAGACCAAACCAAGCCTCTGAGGCATCCAAATTGACCGGGGACCAGCAAGACTGCGACCCCGTAAACAAACCACCCCAACAATTCCCCCTAATTCCATACTCTTGAAAATGGCTCCAAAAGGAGAGCCGAAACGTCGAGTAAATCTCAACATCACACGCGACACAACCCGAGAAAACTTATCTTCGCATACATCCGGTCGCGGAAACCTTCCAGTATATACCGTATATATATATATATATACGTATATACGTATGCTGTATATATATATTGTATATATTTATACAGCATGAATTTTCTTAAGAAATGAAATTTTATATACATAAAGAGAACCTTCTAGGGATTACAGGAAAATTATTTTCATCCCGAAAATCCTATAACTTTTTGATTCTTAAAGTTACCATTTCTCCCATAGGAAATGTATAGAGAAATGTTTAAGTATTCTTTGCATTTGTGTATTCTATGAATGTAAACAAATCCTCAAGCAGGCATTGGATTGGAATATAGTAATGATAATTTTTTTTCATAATTAAGAAGAGGCTAGCCCTCGGGGCTTGGTGTAGGGGTCAGCGTACTAACCTCGTATAACAAAAGTCGCGGGTTCGGACTCCAGGCAGTCCGATGATTTCATTTAAGCCATTTGGATACCAAAATGAGAAAAAAGTGTGAATGTTTAAAAAAAAAAGGCGAGGGTCCGCCGCAAGCTGGCAGGCCGCAGGGGGGTCCAGGGGGCGAAGCCTGGTTAGGCGCGAAGCCCGCCGGCTAGTAATAAAAAAAACAATTTTAATATAATTTAAATATTAAAAAGACTTCTTTTTCTTGGCTACCAAACTTTTAATCGTATGATCGAGCGTATTAATTTTAAATATAAAATTATTATTTTCTGCATATTTGATTTATTTCAATACAAGTAGTTATAAAAGTCAAGGAAAAGATACGTAACATTGAATTCAAGTATTTTTTCCTTGAAGGGGGTCCAAATCGTTTACCGATTTGCATGACCAAAAATCTAGAGTAAATTATAAAACTAGAAAAAAAATTTGTCCTCCCCTGAAAAGATCATAAATCGCACTGGTTTTAAACATACCCGGTATTCCTCTTTGAGCTACTCCAGAAATGGTAAGTTTTGAAATATGTGAAAAATTAGAATCAAATGTTGTTGGATTTGTTGGGAAATTCTTTTTGTTTATACTAATATGTAAATCTGTTAGGTGATGCATGAAGAGTTGACTTCATTTCGTAAATTAACTGAACACGTTTATGAAGAGAGGACAGGTGATATGGGTGATCTGCTGATGCGTGAACAAGGAGCACTTCGTGATCGCTACGACCAATGGTCATCAAGAATGAATGAACGATTGCACTCGGTGGTGACACGTGTCATTGAGATTGCACCTGATTTCAATTGGGATCTTTATTTTGCCAATCCACAAGAACATATTGCCTCACTATTTAAACTTGATGAATTAATGAAAAGCGAGGAATTAGAATGGAATAAAAATTGGCGACAGGCAAATATCCATAAACTCACATGGATTAGACAACAACAGAAAAATACCGAAGTACGTATTTATTTAAATAAATTTTGGTGTGGTGTTTAAATGAATGGACTTTTATTTGATAATACAGGGTCATCGAAAAAGGTGGACGGGATTTCGAAGAGTAATAAAAACCGTAATACAAATGGTAGAATATTTATTTTTACAACAAAAGACACAGAAAATCTTAAACTTTTTTATGTACTCTAAAAAAGTTTCGATGTGTGCTCCCACCGTCGCACGACAGACATCTAGCCGATAATCAATCTCCCGCCACGTGTTTTGAAGCATTGCAGGAGTCACAGTTGCAATGGCTGCGTAAATTCTTTCTTTCAGATGCTGAAGATCACGAATTTTTTCCGCATAAACGATGTTCTTAACGTAGCCCCAAAAAGAAAAAAATCCAAAGGCGTCAAATCAGGACTTCTAGGCGGCCACAAAACAGGACCCAAGGGGAATGGTCCTGTTTTGTGGACGCAGCCAAAAAGATTTATGGAATTCACTTTCTAGAGATTTAGAAAAATCTCAATTTGCTGACCCTCATTTTCCCCTTGGGATGAATGGTCCTGTTTTGTGGCCGCCTAGGAGTCCTGATTTGACGGCTTTGGATTTTTTCTTTTGGGGCTACGTTAAGAACTTCGTTTATGCGGAGAAAATTCGTGATCTTGAGCATCTGAAAGAAAGAATTTACGCAGCCATTGCAACTGTGACTCCTGCAATGTATCAAAACACGTGGCGGGAGATTGATTATCGGCTAGATGTCTGTCGTGCGACGGGGGTAGCACACATCGAAACTTTTTAGAGTACATAAAAAAGTTTAAGATTTTCTGTGTCTTTTGATGTATAAATAAATATTCTACCATTTGAATTACGGTTTTTATTAATCTTCGAAATCCCGTCCACCTTTTTCGATGATCCTGTATATAACGGTGGCAAAAATGGCTTTTAAATAAATATATCTTTGTAACACCAAAAGGTAAATTGAGTAAACTTGCTTTCAAAAGTGTTGATTGATAATCTCGAACAATCTAAGTTACTTTTAAACTCTATATTTATTTTCCTTTATAGATTGAAAATGAACAATTAAGCACTAAACTAGATGAATTACGTAAAGTTCATCAAAATCGTTCTGGTGATGAAAATATAACAGTTGAAATGTTGAATCATAAAAAACATATGTTAGATATGCAAGTAAGTTTTGAAATTTTAATTTTTAAAAATAAAAAAAAAAAAAAAATAAATAAATAAAAAAATAAATAAATAAATAAATAAATAAATAATAAATAAATAAATGAAAAAAATATGATTTTTTTTTTTAGGTGAAACATTTACGTTCAGTTCGTGATGATCAAGCACGATTGATTGACAATCTATTTGTTCAATTGGAGGCAACACAGGCGAAAGAAAGAAGTAAAGTGAACCAAGCACCGGAAGTCGGTGGCGAGACAAGTGCAATTGTTGGAGAATTGATTACACGTCCGGAGAGTGCGCCACCTGCGCCTGGACCACCAGCCCCATGCGAGACATCCATGCGAATGATGCCTACGCCTCAGGTAAGACGGCGCCTTCCTGCCTCGTTAATCGAAATATTATAGGCCATTAATTTGCCAAATCTTTTTTTTACCAATATTGTACAAAATTAATATCCCTTTATTAAGGGGCCAGTCTCGATAAAACCGTTTTTACCCTATTCAGAAGCTGGTTACTCTAGGCGGCAAGAGATGGCGTTAGTTCTGCCCATAGGGAAACAAGCATTTTAGTTCATTACATTTGAAAGGTGGCAAGCAGCAAATTAATTAAAGGCTAAAAATTAATTACTCTTTAACACAATGATTTCTTATTTAATTAAACCTATCTATAAGATCTAGACCGAATTTTTTAAAAATATCTTTTATTTAATGTGATTGAGGCGACGTGGCTCATCGGATAATCTGGGGCTTAGTAATACGAGGTAAAATTGCACTGGAGTTCGAACCCGGCTTGCCGCAAAAATTCAACCAAGTCGAGCGTCTCTACTGGGGAATATAATCCCCTCCAGTTCCAGGCACCCAGGGCCTGAGGGATGGGCATGAACCATTCCTAGATTGATCCTTCCCTTTCCAGGGGCCTTGTACCCGGAGAGTGATACGGGGAGCACAATAGATCTATAAGGTCGCAGTGCAGAGAAGCCCCAGAACATCAAATCAATTTAATGTGATTAAAAAAAAAAATTTCGTAAATCAAAAAAAAGGGCTTCTATAAGTTGTAGATATTTTAAATATTAATTAAAAAAAAAATTGAGTTCAGACCATTTCTAAAGGCCCTATATTAAAAGTATATAGACAAGAGAAAGTAAAAAAAATTTGAAACATAGGCGCAACATTCATTGGTCAATTTCAAATGGATTAATTAATTTTAAACTGATAACTGTTGGCTCTAGTTGAAACATTATTTATTATTATTATTATATTAATTTGAATAATTATTGAAACAAAAAAACTGTGTTATCATACATATAATTCTCCTATTAAATTCAAATGGATTTAGAAGCCGGTTTTCTGTGGCTAATATTGTAATTTTACCAAGAATAAAATAACAAATGTAACTCTGGTATTGAAAATTCTAAGACTTCATCATCAGTACAGATAGAGCTGAAAGCAAAAATTATGCCTTCTGTTATATTTATTTCAGATTCCTCGTTTCCAGGCGAGAGGTGCAATTCCAGCTCCTCGTCCCATATCCGCACAGAATATCCCATGTCGGAAAGTTCCTTCTCAAATGGCTATTGGACGATCAATTCCTGTTCCATCACAAAGGTAAATAAATCTATATTTGATTATTTTAATTCTCAAAGCAAAATAAAATGGTGGATAAAATTTATTTAGAATACCAAAGCCTGGCATACCCGGGCCATCAAGGTTACGTGCCCCAACTGCATCTCAAAAAGCACCTGCTGCTCCTACTTTTGCTCCAGCATCTCCTCCTCCTCCTCCTTCTTCTCCTGTAAGAACAGTGCCCTGTTCTCCTGCTACTTGTAAACAATTGCAATCACCGAAACAGTTGAGGCCGCCGTCTCAATTACGTCCGCCATCCGCGACGACACGAGTTCCATGTCCAGGTAGGCCTGTCACTGCACCCAAACCTCCGTGCACACCTGTCGATTGCAAGAGGCTTAAAGAAAACCCTCAACAACGGATGATTTCACGTCTCAAACCTCCATCGACAAGGAAATAAAAATTTCTAAAAACAAAAAAATAAAAAGTAGATAAAATTAACAATAAAAAAAATTTGTAAGAGTTTCTATATCAAAGTATTTATTTAAAATATTAATATTAATACATAAAAAATGGTAGCTAATTTACTAGGATGTATCACGAAAAACTTCACACCGATAAAAAGTTGGGGCTGTTAAAAATAATCAAATCTTCGGGAGCCTAAAATAACGTCAAAAACGTAGATATCAATTTATTTTTATAAACGCCCAAAAATGAAAAATAAAAATATAGTGTATTTGATAGAGTGTAAGCCTATTCGTCCACTGAATCCGTGTTCGGCCGACAGAACTTTCGGAAGATTGGAATGTAAGATTTAAACTTTCGACCGTAGGTTCTCGTTGAAATATTTTGTAAATTAAAATTAAATATACAAATTAAACACTAGGTTATTTGTTTCAAAGGTTTTATTAACTAAAAATTAACACTTGATACGTATTTGGACAATTTCTTATCATCATTAGAAGCAGTGGCGGTCAAGGGCGGATCCAGAGGTGTTTCTCGGGGGGGGGGGGGGGGGGGGGTAATTTGGTGTGACTCGTCTCACAGCACACTATTTTTTCTTAATTTCGGTAATTTAAAGGCGACATCTGTACTTGTTGGCCAGAATATAAATACAAATCAAATTTTTAAGTATTACGAAAAAAAGGTATTTTTTCAAATCTCGGTGGGGGTAATTACCCCCTTTACTTCCCCCCCTTGTATCCGCCCTTGGTGCCAGTCCCAGGACTTGGTCAAAGGGGGCCCAAATTTTTTTTATTTTTTATTTCATTTAAAAAATTGAAATACACTGTAAATAAATGTTATAACATTGAATAATAAAAATCATTCTGGCAAATTTATAATATTTTCGTCTGAAGGACCCCTCTCCGCCCCCCCTGGGACCGCTAGTGATCAGAAGTGATTACATTCTAATACATGCAAGAAACCTTATACATTGTACACTAGAACAATGATTCCCAAAGTGGTCTATATCTGCCCCAGGGGTCGACGAGGACCTACAAAAGGTCGAAACCAACAATAGTTTGGTAGTTAAATATTTAAACACAGCTTTGTTAGATATATATAAATGATACATCTGCGAAGATTCCACTTCAAAATCTACTGGACCACACTGAAAGGATCCTCAAGACGAGAAATGAAGATGAGCTGGAGAAATTGAATGGCGTAGAACTTCTATTGATATCGAAATGGGGATTTGACGGAGCTTCCGGACAAAATGAATTTTCCCAGCCCTATTCAACAGAGAACGAAGGCGCATCCGATTCTTACTTATTTATAACCTGGATGGTAGCTATGAGGCATACTGTTAATGACGATCAAAGAGAAATATCTGAAATTTGAAAAAAATCATCGGCCCTGGTCTACACGATACTCCAGAGCTTTACGGTTTAAATACGAAAAAGAAACTCTCGAATTGGCTCGAGCCGAGAAGGAAAGGGTTGACAACGAGTACAAAAAGTTGCAAATTACGACCTTGCACTTTGGTGGCATAACAACAACCGTCAAATATGTTCTCATCTTTACCATGTTAGACGGGAAGGTTGTTCAAGCTGTAACAGGGACTGCATCAGAAATGAATGATTTGTCGAAAATTCAGTGCAAACAGTCAAATGAAGAGGCTCTTCGACTAGATTTAACGCCTCTTCATACACGTATAAAATTCATGGAGTACATCCTTCACCTCATTTACAATTTGAGTTTCAAAAAATGGAGAACCACAAAGGCAACCTTCTCAATCAAAGAAACGGAAAAGGAACGTATTCAGGATTAATTCCTTAATAAACTCGGAATCCGTGTTGATTTTGTACGACAGGGATATGGTTCATAAAATACAGGAAATACCTCAAGGTTTTTTGCATCCCCATCTTTGACATCGGAAATAACAAAAATCAATGAGGATTTAATCCGTAAGTTTTCTGTAATCATTGAAGTTATAAAAATCAACATGTAATTGACCCAATCAAATTTGGTTTGTACGCACGAGAGACGGCAGAATTAAGTAAAAACAAAAATTTCCACTATTTTTTTCTTTATTTATCATGTTGAAAGCTTTTTTTTGTCGTAAATTACTTACACAGTGTATTTAAAAACAAAAATTTGCTTTTTTTGGTAGCATCAGTTCAATTTTACTTTTTACCTTAATGTATTGGACGAAAGTTAAAAAGGTTTTAAGCCTATTCATTAATAAACTCTTTAATGAAAATGAATGTTAAAAAGGTGAAGAGATCCTTTTGAATGAAAGTAATTTTGAAATCACTTCTACTTTCCTTCTTTAATCTGAAAATGCAGGAATTTAAAGAATCTTTTCATCTCTCTTTTGATGTGTAAATTGTTCAAGGTGAACTTGAATGAAAAAAAAAAAAAAAAATTAGGTTAAAAACGACGACATAGGGCCAAACTGAAAGTCACCTGACTTATTATTTAATACATACGTATTTTAAACAGATTTCATTTTTCGATCTTGTGGCTTCTTAAAAACTAAATATGGCACTCAATCACCACTTTCTCTCCATATCTATCGAGTTATTATTTATTTATCATGTTGAAAGCTTTTTTTTTTTGTCGTAAATTACCTACACAGGGTTATGGCCAGGTAGTGTGAGAAAATAAAATAAAATAAATTTTTGAAAAAATTAAAAACACTACGTTATAAGTTTCAAAAAAATATGGTTTTTAATTAAATTTCGAAACGCTTGTGTCATCATCAGAAGTGAGTTGTGGGAAAATAATATTTTTTGCATGAAGGTTGAATCGCTGCATTTCTAAGCTGTCGATGTCTTCTTAAGATTTAGAATGGAACATATATGAAAATATTTTATACTATTAGCGATCGATTTCGTCCTTCAGACATTATCAGGCCAGCGTCATTTTTAGGATAATATACCAAAAGTTATTATAAAATAAAATAAAAAAAACTACAAAATGAGAATTTAGTGCTCTTAGAAATAGAATTTAGAAAAAAGATTCGGAAATGAAGCTACATGCCAAATTACAACTTTTTTGAGATAAATAAAAAAAAAAATAATAATGTTGATATTTATGTAAATTGAAGAATACAAAATTTCCCAAAAATGGCGGGAGCCATAAACTTTTTATTCAAGAAAATTAAATCCATAATATTAATATTATCATGTTGATAATTAAGGAATTTTAAGATACAAAAATTTCCTCTCTGGGGTGGAGGGAGGAGTCCAGACAGCAGATTGATATCTAATATCCTTTAAAAGTTATTAAAGGAAATGGTAAATTCAAATAAAATATTATTTTTTCCCCAAAATGGCCATTTGGGGGAATTTCAAAAACCCCGCAACCAGAATTTAAGATATTCACCTAGAGAAGCATTTAGAGTAGAAGGCAAATTGATAACTTATCTCATTTAGAAATTAATGTAAAATCAAGAAAATGCCCTTAAAAGTTGAATTTCAAAAAATAGCTTCGTAAAAGTGGACTTGTTTCTTGCAATGCCATCGTTGAAACCGGGAAAACAAAATGTTCAGTAAAAATTACTAATGTCAAACTATTCATCTCTCTAGACCAGTGGTTCCCAACCGGTGTGCCCCGGCACCCAAGGGTGTCGCGAGAATGGCCAAGGGGTGCCGCGAGATATTTAGATAAACAAAAAAAAAAGGGGATTTTAACGCAAGCGGCAAAAATTTTCCGGAGTCTGGAAAAATTTAGCTTTGCTAAAAAAAAGGTCAAATGATTTAGAAGGAAGGAAAAAAAAATTTCGTTTTGCTAGGGAAAAAAAAAAAAAGGAAGGGTGCTCCTAGTGTGTAATGTTATCCCCAACGCAGCTTTGGGGTGCCGTGGACTTCAAAAGGTTGGGAAACACTGCTCTAGACAATGCAAGGCCCTCTTATCGGGAAAAACCTGCGAACATCTACAGTACTAAACCCCCTTAAGTTTAAATACTGTATTAAAAAAAAAATAAAAAAAAATTATTTTATAATACCATATTTCGCACACGAATTAGATACAGCTAATTGTATAATGGACAAAATAGTCCGTATATGAGAAATAAAATCTCTACTAGTTATGGGAATCCAGAAGGGACAAACGGATGGAAATTAATTATGGAATTATATATGGTATAAATTGCATTGATTGTCTTCTCGTTTACAGAATCTCTGTGGACCGTAGGTTAAGAACCCATGGGCATAGATGATAAACATAAAATACCGTTACGATTGGATATTAAATACTTAATTTTTCACTATTCCTTTTAAAGCCGGTGGTCGATGACACGTGAAAGAAAACATTTAACTTTGTTTAAAAAAAAAAAACAACGCTTAGAATTTTTATTTTTTGCGGGCGCAAAAAGTAATAGAAAAAGGAATTTAAAAAAATAAAAAAAAAAAAAAACGCCCACTAATCCAATAAATAATTGACTTTTATTTTTTTCTTTTTCATACCCTGAAGCAAAGAGGAGAGTTTAATGAGCTGTGATGTTTGCGTCTCCTCTCTTGTTCGCCCACAGCATCGCATCGCGGAACGGACGACTCGACCCACCATCTAAAGCCAAATGTAATTAGACGTTTTAGAGATTCCCAAGGAAGACATTGCCATTGCGTAGGAAAGACCAAAGACCTCGCATAAACATAAACAATCTCACCTCTAATGAGAAAAAAAAAAATCCAACATTTTAACGAAATATCGAAATATTCAAGAGGGAATAGTTTGAATGTTAAGAGGCTTTAGTAGTGTAGAAGTTAGGGGGGGGGGTACAAAAAAAAACCATGGTTTTTTTTTTTTTTACTTTTTTTTTCACATCTTCCAGGCGGATTTTTGTTGAGGGATTTTTTTTAAATTTTAATAATAAAATCATCGGACTGCCTGGGATCCTGCGATCTTTGGTATACAAGGCCAGCACACTAACCCCTACACCAAGCCCGAGGGCAGTGCATTTGGTTGATTTTCATTGATCTTTTAACAATGAATACTTTATAAATGTTATTATACAGGGTGAGTCATGACGTTTTCCCCCGGTTTATAGAGGTGATTCCTGGCATGATTTTGAACAAAAAATGTAAATAAACTAATGGGATGAAATTCATAATTAAAGAGTTAAGGCAATTTGAAAAAAGCATTTTTTTTTTTAATTTCCAGATTTCACAAACAAAAATGGAAATCATACATGGAAAACATTTTTAATTTTGTCCATTCTCTTCCATTAAGAGTGGATTTAAAGCAAGTATTCAAAAATTCCTCCCTGCATTGAAGGCAAATATTCGCACGGGGGTGAACCGCGAGAGTAGCATTTCGTAATCTCAAATGCTCGTTCCTTATTGACGTTGCAGCATCGAGAATGCGTTGAATCAATTCTTCTCGTGTTCGCACTAGGGTCCGACCGAAACAAGATTTTCAGCCGAAACCGAAACCGAAACCGAATATTCGGCCTCAACCTTAGTTTCGGCCGAAACCGTAACCGAAACCGAAACTTGTATTTCCTATAAAAATTTTTTTTTCATTTTACCTTTTTTTTTTTTGAATTTTTTTTCCCTCCCGTGAAAATCATTTTACCTTTTTTTTAGGGAGACTAAATTTTTTTTCTCCCTCAATAGGCCAGTCAATATCGACATTTAAATCGCAAAACGTAAAGTATTCCTGCATTTTTGGTATGTTATTTGGACCCCTTGGGGGAGTGCGAAACCACATTTTGCAATTAAAAAAAAGTTGTGCTTCCAGCGTAGTACGAGAAAAACTGCGTAATTTTCGCACTTTTTTCAGTTTTTGCAGTTTAATTCAAAAACTATGGGCTTTTTGACATTTGTTGCTTATAGCATTTTTAAAGTATATTAAATTTGAAACAATTCAAGCAAATTTGCAGCTCCGTATCTCTAATAGTTTTTGAGATATGATAATTGAAAAATGTACAAGATTTTCACAAATGTTACAATTTTCAGTTTTGCTTATGTTTAAAGCCGAATATCGGCTTAACCGCTCAAGTTTAGAGAAAAGTTGTGATAAATTGAGTTTTAGCACATTTAATTACCTTTCATTTAAGCGCAGTACGGGGTCAGTAACCCTTGTAGTTTTCTTGTAATCGTAAAAAAACAAAAATTGCAGTAATAGTCCAGTCAAATTTCACATTAAATTCGCAAACCCCCAAGTAACGCTGCATTTTTGGTATGTTATTTTGACCCCTTAGGAGAGTGTGAAACCACATTTTGCAATCAAAAAAAAGTTGTGCTACCTGCATAATACGAGAAAAATTTCAAAATTTTCGGACATTTTTCAGTTTTTGCTGTTTAATTAAAAAAATATGGGCTTTTGACATTAGTTGTTATTATCATTTTTAAAGTGCATTAAATTTCAAACAATTGAAGCCAAACCACACCTTCGTAAGTTTAATAGTTTTTGAGATATGATACAATTTCATGTAGGGCTATTTAAAACTTGTATTATTGGAATTTTTGTTTTTTAAGTTTATAGGAGAACTATAAGAGCTAATGACCCCGTTTTGCTCTTAAATGAAAGGTAATTAAATGTGCTAAAACTCAATTTATCACATCTTTTCTCTTAGCATGAGCCGTTATGTCGATATTGGGCTTTAAACATAAATAAAATTAAAAATTCTAAAATTTCTGTTGTGTTTTAAGCCCAATATCGACATAACGGCTCATGCTAAGAGAAAAGATGTGATAAATTGAGTTTTAGCACATTTAATTACCTTTCATTTAAGCGCAAAACGGGGTCATTAGCTCTTATAGTTCTCCTATAAACTTAAAAAACAAAAATTCCAATAATACAAGTTTTAAATAGCCCTACATGAAATTGCATCATATCTCAAAAACTATTAAACTTACGAAGGTGTGGTTTGGCTTCAATTGTTTGAAATTTAATGCACTTTAAAAATGATAATAACAACTAATGTCAAAAGCCCATATTTTTTTAATTAAACTGCAAAAACTGAAAAATGTCCGAAAATTTTGAAATTTTTCTCGTATTATGCAGGTAGCACATTTTTTTGATTGCAAAATGTGGTTTCACACTCTCCTAAGGGGTCAAAATAACATACCAAAAATGCAGCGTTACTTGGGGGTTTGCGAATTTAATGTGAAATTTGACTGGACTACAAGTGCAAATTATTTGACCTTTTTTTTTTGCATGCGAGTCTCATCCCATTTTTTCAGACTCTGGTTTCGGCCGGCCGAAAGGTTCGGCCACTTTTTGGCCGAAACCGAAACTACGGCCGAAACCATGATTTTTGGCCGAAACTGGCCGAAACCGTAACCGAAACCGAATATTCGGTCGGTTCCTAGTTCGCACCTTAACTTGATACACGATGTCTTTCATCCAACCACAGATGGATCTGGGGATCTAGCAGGCCAGTTGATAGGGCCCCTGCGACCTATCCATCGATGTGGGAATTGCTGATTCAGATGAGCTGTTAGCACGTGGTGGAAGGGTGCAGGCGCCCCGTCATGTTGGATGTACATTTGGCGTCTTGTTATCAGAGGGACATGTTCAAGAAGCTGCGGTAATTCTTCTAGTAAAAAGTTAGCGTACATCTGACCATTTAAATTTTCCGGGAAAATTAACGGCCCCAGTAACTGGTCACATACAACACCACAGCAGACATTGACACTGAATCAGTGTTGAAAATTAGTTTCTACCGTGGCATGGGGATTTTCGTATGCCCAAACATACATGTTATGCATGTGGTTGATGCCATCTCTTGTTGCCTCATCACTGAACTTAAGCGATACAGATGCAAGGGCGGATACAAGGGGGGGGGGGGGTAAAGGGGGGTAATTACCCCCCCCCCGAGATTCGAAAAAAATACCTTTTTTTCGCAAAAAATTTATTTTTAATGTAAAATTTTTAAAATTAATACTTAAAAATTTGATGTGTATTTATATTCTGGCAAACAAGTACAGAATGCGCTTTTAAATTACCGAAATTAAAAAAAATAGTGTGCTGTGCGACGAGTCACACCAGATTACCCCCCCCCCCGAGAAACACCTCTGGATCCGCCCTTGTACAGATGTTGATTTTCATTTAATCACTTACAAAATTGCAAACGTATTGCACTTGTAAGGCATCACAAAATTTACACAGGATTCAATAACAGTAAACAGGGACTGTAGTAAACAATGTGATTGTTATGTAAAACGTACCACTCGCATCATTTGTCTTTTCAAATTGCCATAACTCTTTAATTAAGAATTTCATCCCATTAGTCTTTTGTTCAAAATCATGTCAGGAATCACCCCCATAAACCGGGGGAAACCCTCATGACCCACCCTGTATAATATGCAACTTTTATAAAAGCATAAAAATATATAAATATATGCCATATATCAAATTAAATACATATAAATTAGAGCCCTAATGGCCTCTGCAGCCGAAAAGAGGAACTAAAAAAAAAAAAAATTTAGAAGCAGTTTTTCTTTAAAATATTCATTTTATTTTATTTAAAATTGTATCTTTTAAGGTACAATAAATTTTTGTGATTATATTTTAAAATATCGTCAAAAAAAGTGGTGTGCTGAACGGTCATTTAGGCTACACCAGATTTTTGTTTTCGGGTCTCGTGAAATAGAGTGTGTATGTGTCAATATTATAAGAAAGTAAGAAAATTGGAATTGATTTAATGCGAGACCGACCCACGCAAAGGCACCGCCGCCGATATTGAGCATAAGGACCATGGACCCGGCCGACGACCACACCCTGCAAATCCGGGAATTGGATTGACGATGACGCATAACGAAAGAGAACCAGCCAACCATTGGAGCAGCAACTCAACCAACAGTCAGAGAGAGAGAAAGTTATACAGATTATTTTGTAATGTGACACACACACACACACACACACATAATATTAATAGTATTGCCAATAAAAATGCATCATTCATTTTTGAAAAAGACTAAAACAGAAAGAAGTTTCACTATTATAAATAATAGTATTGAGAAAATATTATGATAAAATGTTTGAATATAAAGAATTAATTAATAAAAAAAAAAAAAACCAAGAGAGCCTGAGAGCCTAGTCATAATATTTCAGAGTATGTTATGATGATGACGTAAATCGTGGCGCGCCAAAATATACAACTATCAAAAAAATGGGAGGTTAAAAGAGGTTATTTCTGCATATTTAAAAAGAAAAAATCTGGTGTGACTGGCGCACAGCACACAACTTTCTCTTACCCTTCGGTAAGAGAAAGTTGTGCACCGTGCTGGTCACACCAGATTTTTTGTGTCGAGATATATTTAGTTTCCCATAGCACCTTAGTTTCAAACTTGCATTTTAAATGTTGACTGATTGAAATAAACTATGGTTATTTTTCAAAATTTTAATCTCTTATTTGGACATTTTATACACAATATAGAATCGTAAATAAATACAAAATTTCATAAGAATTGGAAAAAAAATTTTAAATGCCTAAAAAGTTCTAAAGGGGACCCCCTTTTGAATCGAAATTAACATACAAATCCCTATAGGAAATTAACATTAGGCCTATGAGAGAAGGCGGAGAGACAGACGATAATGTTTGCAAGTGAGAGAGAGAGAGAGAGAGGGGGGGGATGTGATTTCTCGGAACAATTAAAGACAGAAATAAAATAAAAAAATCTGGTGTGACTGGCGCACAGCACACAACTTTCTCTTACCTTCGGTAATCGAAAGTTGTGTACTGTGCTTGTCACACCAGATTTTTTGTGTCGACATATATTTAGTTCCCGACAGTACGGAACATTTGAATTCAGATGTAAAATTTATAAGTATGGGAAAATATTTATATTTTGTTACCATGGCAACCATTTCTCCTATCTTCCCTATGAAATACAAGAGTAAAGTGGTCTTCAGAAGATTTCAATCGCAAAATGAGAATATACATTTTAAAGAGCATCTAAAAAATAATTGATTTTTGAATTTTAAAAAAAATCGTTGGAGCAAATTTTGAGAAAATCGAAAAAAACTGAAAAAGTACATCAGTAAAGTACTAGTAATCTTTGGCCGATTTTGATTAAAAGCTTATTTTTCCGGTCCCGGGGGGTGTTTAACTTAAATATAGAATTTCAACCTCGTAGCTCAATTCCTTCATGCTTAAAATTGAACACAGACACACCCACCCACCCACCCACAGACAGGCCATGTCGCGAAAACCACTTTTTTGGATTCAGGGGACCTCAAAACATGAAGATCCATCAAAATCTCGACATCGAATTTTTGACATGAATCCAATACTTTCTCTCTATATATATATTACATATATACATAGGTAAGAGAAAGTAAAAAAATGGGAATTTAAATAATAATTGATTTTTAATCTAATAAAAAGAAAAAGATTTAAATTCCGTTACCATGGCAACCATTTCTATCTTTCCTATGAAGAACAAGAGTAAAGTGGTCTTCAGAAGATTTCAACGGCAAAATGAGAATATACATTTTAAAGAGCATCTAAAAAATAGTTGATTTATGAATTTTTAAAAAAATCCTTGGAGGGAATTTTGAGAAAATCGAAAAAAACTAAAAAAGTACATCAGTAAAGTACTAGTACTTTTTGACCGATTTTGTTCAAAAGCTTATTTTGAGATTCTTCAAAGGTACCTAAGTTAAATATAATATTTCAATCCGGTAGCTCAACTCCTTCATGCTAAAAATCTGTGCACACACACACACACACACCCCCACGACACACACACACACACACAGACCAATTTGCGGGACCCACTTTTTTGGACTCAGGGGACCTCAAAACATGTATATCCATCAAAATCTGGACATCGAATTTTTGACATGATCGCAATACTTTCTCTCTCGATATATTTCATATATAGGGTACGAGAAAGTAAAAATGGCCACATTTGTTTGATTTTGATGAATGTAAACAAATGAAAAACATGAAAGATAATAAGATGAAACTGAAAACGTTTTAAATCAGGAACCCTGCGGCTCCATAATGTCCTCTATAAGCCTGCAAAATTACATTTCAAAATTCCAACGGGAAGCAAGGGGTGGATACAAGGGGAGGGGGGTAAAGGGGGTAATTAACCCCCCCCCCCAGATTTGAAAAAAATACTTTTTTTTTTGAAAAGAAATTGATTTTTAATGTAAAATTTTAAAAATTAATACTAAAAAATTTGATTTGTATTTATATTCTGGCAAACAAGTACAGAATGCGCCTTTAAATTACCGAAAAGAAAAAATAGTGTGTTGTGCGACGAGTCACACCAGATTACCCCCCCCCCCTCGAGAAACACCTCTGGATCCGCCCTTGACGGGAAGTTGGTCAAACAGAGCATGGCAGACGGACAGACATACAGACGGACACTCAGATATTAATATATATAGATTATCTGTCAAATAGTTCAAAACTCTCTCAAAAGATGGCAGGCTAGTCTAAAAGCCGGTACACTATCTGGGGCGTCATTTGGGGAGGGGCATTCCTCCCCCCCCCCAAGGGCTCTGATTTTTATCAAATTGTATATTATTCTAAATAAAATACTTCAAAATACATCTACGAGTATAGAAACTGTACAAAATTAAATAATTAATTTAATTTAATATATTTTGGCCAAATTTGAGTTCCTATTTGTAAGTAAATTTTATGAAAAAAAAAATGTTTGCCCCCCCAAGAAAAAAAATTTGAAATGACGTCACTGTACACTATTAGCCAATATCTGGCCTATATCTATATATTTTAATGCTTTTATAAAAGATACATAATATATAATAACATTTATAATATATTTATTGTTAAAAGATCAATGAAAATCAACCAAATGCATTAAATATTATTAGCTACCATTCTGACATCTCTTGGCAAATTTTTGAATTACTTGATTTTTTGGGCATACTTTTTATGACACACAACGCCCTCTTATCGGGAAAAACATGCGTAACATCTACTCTACTAAACCCCCTTAATAAATTAAAGTATTATTAGAATAGGTCTTCTTAAGAAGAAAAAAAAAAATGTTATACTATTTTTGACGCGCAGTGTATTTTTTAAGTAAATAGTTTACAAATAGATGCATGTAGGTAATAAAAGTTAGTAGCCATGTTTTTCACACTTATTAGAAAATGCTACTTTAATTTAAAATATCTACTAGTTAGGTAGTTGTTGTTGTTGTTGTTGTTGTTCGTTAGTATTTAACGATCTTGAAGAATCATGTCCAAGCATTTCCTGTCAATTGATTATCATTTTACAATTCCCTCTCTCTTTGACACTCACTTCTTTCTTTCTTTCTTTCTTTTCACTAACAATGAGATATTTATTATTTATTCTTTTCAAATCTATCACGATATGATTATTATTAGAGGCCAAAGAACTCTAAAATGATTTTTATCAAAGTGTTTGTTCTTTTTTTTTTTTTTAAGAATAAATTCCCTTCCACTGTTATGAAATTTTGGTACATGGTTGGAGAAAAATGTCTTAATTATTACGAATGAGTTTCAAAAAATTTGGTCCAGAGAAAAGCGTGATTCGCGATAAATATTTCCCGTTCGGTTCTTTTACTTTCTCTTACCTCTATAATATATAGAGAGAAAGTATTGGCTCGACAGTCACACCAGATTTTTTTTTCTTCCCTTTTTTTTCGGCAATTTTCAAATTTTTAGACAAAGGTACAGGTTTTCCTGCTGGATCGATTTTGATGAAATTTCAAATACAAATAGACACTACCGAAAACCCGATACCTTTGATAGAAAATTTCATTTTGGTGCAAAAGTGACTTTTTGAGAGGACATCAAAATTTCAAATTTGTCCTATCTTTAACATGGCGAAAAGACATTTCTGACTATTTTGCTCCCAGATGACGTCATCTATGAACAAATCTATTAATAGTAATTTTCATCCCTAATGGAATAAAATTTTGTATGATAGACAAAATAGATTAGCGTGATAAGAATAAGTGCTACCAACATAACAAAAATAAAAACACTAAAATTTTATAAAATTTAGTTTGTCAATCTATTCTATTAATATTTATTACTGGAGTCATCAAATAAATAAGAACTTCCAAACACTTGTTCATTCCATTTATTGAATGAAAACTAGTTAATTTTACCTTCGGTAAACTGTGTGAAGGGAGTATGAATGAGAAAAAACAGTGTGAGTGTTAAAAAAAAATTCATAATTAAGAAAAGGCCCGGGTCCTCCGCAGGCTGAGGGGAGCCCAGGGGCGAAGCTCCCCTGTCTAGACATGAAGCTTCTCATAATTAAGAAAAGGCTCGGGTTCGCCGCAGGTTTCGGCCGCATCCTCAGGGCTACTTGTCATTCACTCTCTCTCTATGATATGAGAATTAACAATTTTGGACATTACATAGTTAACTTGGTGAGGCTGAATAATTAATTGTTAAAAAACGTAACATTTTGTTTCTTCTTAAGAAAACCTGTTCTACCTTAATGATACTCTAATTTATTAAACATTTAATATGAATTATCTAAACATTTATAAGTAAATTTAACACAAATACAAATAATTTTAATCAATTTAATACAATTTAAATAAAATAAAGACAAATATGTCGATATTCAATTTGTGGGACAAATCAACATAATCTCGATATGTTTTGTTGGATATTAATTCAAAATTTTGTTTTTATAAGAATTTCCAATAAAATAGACAGATAAAAACTGAAATGGAAAGATTATTTTAAAATTTTAGAAATTTGGCGTTAATAAAAACATTTGGACATTTTTGTCTTTATTTTATTTTAAATTGTATTAAATTGAATGAAATGATATGTATTTGTGTTAAATTTACTTAGAAATGTATAAGATATTTCATATTAAATGTTTAATAAATTACAGTATCATTAAGATAGATTAGAAGAGGTCTTCTTAAGAATAAATAAACAAAGTGTTCCACTATTTTTGACGCGCAGTGTATTAACATAGATAGGCCTTCCTTTTCTAAAATTATAAAGACAAAACGTTATTCACCATTTGGATGCCAATTTTTTTTTTGATTGATATTCAATTGTAGTTAGTTATTCCTCCAGTGCTCTAGTTGGTGTGCGTGTTGGCTGAGAGATTCCAGGTTCGTTCACCTGTTCTGTGTGTCCAAGTACCGTTGGTTGTATTTTATCCTTCCCCTGGCCCCTTCGTCCCATCGCCCTGTTCTAAGTACACCAGTTCACAACAAACTCGCTTTTAACGAACCATCGTATATCCATCCTTTAACTAATTGATTGATATCGAATGTCAATCTGAATAAGGGGAGGGAATGATAATTAAATAAAGGATTTGTTTATTTTGTATTCTATCAAAGAGGCGATCTGTCCTAGAAAAGGAGATAATTTCGTCATGCACGGACGCAGGTTCAGTTTTGGCTTATTGAGGAAGGAGGAAGGGGGGGGGAGGGAGGACTAAGACTTGGCTTTGGAACCACTCATCGGATAAAACAATGGCAACTCGATGTGATCGCAAAAATTTATTAAAAAGAAAACCCACGGATATACAGACATTAGCATCTCGCCCCACCCCCTCCCGAAATGTGTGATCGGTTCCGAAGTGCGAAAATTTGATGAAAAATTTCGGTTCCGCAAAGAGGCAATGGGGGGAGACAAAGAGAATTGTAATTTTAAAATGATTTTTTGTTGTAAAAATTTTTTATATGCATTATATGCAGATTTGTATATTTGTATATTTAGTATACAAATGAATGTTAGTTATCATTTACAAGGAAAATTTATAAATTTAGTAGGCTTATACATGTACTATAACATACTAAAATTAAAATTCTTTTTACAGTGTAGTTAATTAGCAAACACCCAAAGCTTGGTATAAGGCCGGTATCCCACTGGGACACCACGGTGGCGCAACCAGTGGCGACACCACTCAGAATACACGTAAGCATATGGAGCATATCTCACTTGGTGTCTTCACTTTGGGATACTTCATCAAACGATTGACATCCGCACATAGTTAAAAAATTTGTTAGGATACTTTCGCAAATCATCGTACAAGGTTGTAAATAATCCAGTTATAAAATGATCGGCAACAAAAGGATGTACCCAAAATTTCCTCTTTTTCCTCTTTTTCTCCAGCATTCTTCGTCGCACATATAAGAGCAGTGCTATCTCTTCAACGTCCATATTGCAAATTGAATTTGAGATCAGATTTTTAAAATGAGCAACACTGCTGGTGTCTCTCTTGGTTGCCTGATTGGTTGCTCGGTTTGGTTGCTGCGGTAACCACGGTGTCACCACTGGTTGCGCCACCGTGGTGTCCTAGTGGGATACCGGCCTAAGGCTTAACTAAGGGGTGAAATTAGAAACACAAGCCTTGTTTATTTATTAATAAAAATTTTTGTTAAAAAATTAAATTAATTAGGGCCTATTTTAATTTTTTATAATTTTTTAAAAATTATGCTTTTATTAAGTTGCTAACTTCACAAAACTTTCCTCTAATATCTCAGATAGCTGATTATATGTGAAAAACTCATTTTTTGAAGGTTAAGCGTCTTCTTGTTTACTGTATTGATTTGCTATCAGTTTACTAGTTGACTAGAACTGAAGCAACCGGCCCTAAGAGGCGAGATATATATCTCTGCGCCACGGCACAGTGGCACACAGATTTTTATTTATATAAACAATATAATCTCAAAATAAATAAATAAACGTGACTATTATTTTTTATTTAAATGGTATTCTGGTAATAAACATGACTTGCATCCACTTTAAGCAGAGAGTTCTCTTTGCATATAATAGACCCTATGTGACATTCACTTATCCCTAAAAGATATAATAAATTTTTTTCTCCTAATATTTCAATAAATTACGGGGGGGGGGGGGGACTCAAAAAAGGCAAGAGTGCGTAGGATTGAGTGCACCTCTTCGTTTTTCTTGTTCGGCCAAAGAGGAAGAGGCCAGCAACCTCAGGTGCCCTCACCTTGCAACTTTACGAGCAGAGTAATTCACAAATCTAAGAGAAACGTCAACTTAGTCTTCTATTCTATAACCTTAGACATTTTAACTATTCAACAGACAACGAGGCTGCAAATTCTGAGTTAACACTTTATTTTAAGGTTTCAAAAGAATAAATCTTTGAATTAAAAAAAATAAATAACTAACGATGAAAGATAAATTTGGTAAAAAGAAAAAGCTTTTTTTTTTTTTGTTGATTTCATTAAGATAAGAAAAAGAAAGGATCTCTTTTTTTTTATTAATACAATTTCATCTCTTGTTAGATGCTTATCTTGAAAATGGACCAATGTTTCCAATCTTCTTTTTTTTTTTTTGATTAATGAATAGAAACAATTTTTCTTTTGAAAAGAAATTCCGATTATATCAAAGAAGTAAGTGGCCTCTCTGTATTCTTTGATTGTCACAGAAATGAAGAGATGTAGAATATATGCATCTATATATAATATATATATATCAAGATAAGTTTTCTGGTTCGTGGTTTGGTCTCTGATAGCTGGAGGAAGGTTGGGTGTGTGTAATTGTGTTTGTGTTCGGTTTAGGTTGACTACGGGGCATTAATCTGCCTCCCCAAGTCGAGGTGTTATTGGTTTGGTTAGTGGTGTTAGGGGCTTGGATTTGCTCCTGAGATTTAGATTGGGTATGAGTGTGTGTGATCGTGTCTGTGTTTAATTTAGGTTGACTTCGGGGCCTCAATCTGTCCCGTAAACAAACTACCTCAACAATTCCCCCTAAACCCATACTCTTGAAAATGGCTCCAAAAGGAGAGTCGAAACGTCGAGTAAATCTCAACATCACACGCGATATCTTCGCATACATCCGGTCGCGGAAACCTTCCAGAACACTAAATATATAATAACCTCAAAATAGAATTAAGTGAAATTATTTCTCGTTTCTATATTAAAATATTGATTTAATTTTTGTCTAATTAATTCAAATATCAAAGAAATAGAAAGCGATTGTTAACCTTCATGGTAAATGAGAATAGATATTAATCTGAATTAATTTTTTTTTTTTTTTTTTTTTAGGTTGAAAATCAAAATCAAAGTTTAAATTTTTTTTTTTTTTTTTTTAAACATTCACACTTTTTTCTCATTCACACTCACACTCACACACACATTCACACTGTCTTTTCGGCAGCTAAGGCCATATAAGACATTTACGATAACCGTTATTTATGAATTTATATATATTAGGGTCCAGGCATTTTTATTTAAGCCATCTGGTATCCAGATGGCTTAAATAAAATCATCGGACTGCCTGGGGTCCGAACCCGCGACGTTTGGTATATGAGGTTAGCACGCTAACCTCTACACCACGCCCCGTGGGCAAAGTTTAAATTGAATGCATTCATGCATTATTATATTAATAATCAAGCATTGATTTAATGTTTATTTTCAATTAAATTATAATTATGTTGTTAAGCAATGCCAAACAGTGCTGAAAATTTGAATAGGTGACCACTCACAAAGACTGTTGATAGCCCGTCAGAAGTCAATGATAATGTATTTAAATAGAAAAAAATTTAATTAAAATATAATTTTAATAGTAATAATTTCTTAATTAATTATTTATTATTATTATTTTTTAAACACACACTTTTTTTCTCACTCATACTCACACACATTCACACAGTCTTTTTAGCAACTCAGGCCATATAAGACTTTTGACGATAACCGTTATTTGTAAATATATCTATTTGGGGTCCAGGCATTCTTATTTAAGCCATTTGGTATCCAAATGGCTTAAATAAAATCCTCAGACTACCTGGGATCTGAATCCGCGACGTTCGGTATAGAAGGTAGGCACGCTATCAAGCCCGGGATTAAAGAAATATGATCAGAAAAATAAACAAATTTGTTGATATGTATTTATTCGTAAAGTTGTGCATGTGTAATTTGATGTAGTTTCTAACTTCACTGTTGTTGTTTTTTTTAGTAACAATGGTTAACAATAATAGTTTAATTAATATTTTAACATTATTTGGATTATGTTTAATAAGATAATTTGGATATGTTTAATAAGACATTTATAAATTGGGATTGAATAAAAGAATTCGTCTTCTTCGAGAGTACGGTATAAAATAGAAGAGATGTTGAATGAAGAATTTCTTCGACTTGCCAAAGGTAGGCTATGCAGCTTGAGTTATTATTTTACTTTCTCGTATTCATAAAGAGTGGCCGAATTTTATTGTAGCTAATAACATTTTTTGTATTATTAATACTAAATAAAAAAAAAAAATAAACCAAGATTAATGTTTTAATTTCTAATTATAACACAGAAAGTTTAAATTCAATCAAAATTTTTTTTTATTTTTAAGTCTTTTCGAGCCCCCGGGTTTGGCGTAGTAAGTAGCGTGCCTACCTCCTATACCAAACGTCGCGGGTTCGGACCCAGGCAGTCCGATGATTTTATTTAAGCCATTTGGATACCAGATGGCTTAAATAGAAATGCCTCAACCCACAATAGATATATTCTCTACAACGGTTATCGTCAAAGTCTTAAATGGCCTAAGTTGCCGAAAAGACTGTGTGAATGTGTGTGTGAGTGTGAGTGTGAATGAGAAAAAAGTGTGAATGTTATTAAAAAAAAAAAAAAAAAAAAGTCTTCGAAAAATCAATAGTTTTGGAGATACGAAGAGATATTTTAATTAACACGTAATTTTAAATTTTCTATTTTATTTTATAAAAAAAAAAACAGAACGAAGGACATTTTATGACCTTTGAAATTCAGGGACATAATAAAAAATTTTTCTCTTCTTTTCTATCTTTTTTTTTTTAATAATTTCCGGAGTTCCGGTATTTAAATTTTATTTATGTTATCGAAATCTATTAAGGAAGAAGAATTATTATTATATAATTGACAAAAATCGTGGCACATTCCCATTGATTTATTATATCGATATTATCATATAGTGTAGGCAGTGGCGTAAAGTATTTTAGCTGGGCCCAAGGGCGGATCCAGAGGGTTTCTCGGGGGGGGGGGGGTAATCTGGTGTGACTCGTCGCACAGCACACTATTTTTTTTTAATTTCGGTAATTTAAAAGCGCATTCTGTACTTGTTTGCTAGAATATAAATACACATCAAATTTTTAAGTATTAATTTTAAAAATTTTACATTAAAAATAAATTTTTTTTGCGAAAAAAAGGTATTTTTTCGAATCTCGGGGGGGGGGGGTAATTACCCCTTTACCCCCCCCCTTGTATCCGCCCTTGGCTGGGCCGCAACCTTTTTTTCACCCCGGGCGTATATAAGGGGGGGCCGAGGGCCCCCCAACCGAAATTTTCCAAATCTATATAATACATATATAGCCTACGGTTGTAAGGCTAATTTCTAAATTTTTGATTGAAAAAGTGCTTCGCATAAATAAAAGTAATAAAAATAAAGGGTCGGACTAAGCCGAGTGCACAACTTTGCCCACCCACGATTCAAGAAAAAAATATCCCCCCCCCCCTTATGGTCCGAGGTTTTTTACATTTAATATATATAATCGATTTTTTTACGATTACATTAACTTTATCTGTCCAAACTAGGGTTGATGGGAAAAGTTAAAAATGAAATATATTAATATTTAAGCATTTTTTTAATAAAAGTTTTGTCTTTGAGAGGGCCCGGGCCCCTCGGGGCTCAGGTGAAAATGGAAAAATGATAATGTAATTTGTTATTCAAAGGAAAGAAATCGATTGCTAAAACAAAGTATTTATTATTTACAAATTAATTATACAAAACGATTATAATAATGAATATCAGATCTTACCTAAAAAAAGAATTGAATAAGAATTCTTTTATAGGTATTATAAAACAATAATCTTGAAATTAATAATTATTTTAATATACAATGTGTTTAAATCTAAAATAGTTTCCAAGTGTCTTCAAATATAAACTAAAATTATAAGCAGGTGTTCACCCACTGTGACCAACTGTCTGATGCTAGTCCGAGGTGTGTATTTACAAAGGCACTAAATTTCAAATTTACACCACCCTTGGCCGAAGACTCTTTTTTTACAGGGAAAAAATCTGGTGTGACTGGCGCACAGCACACAACTTTCTCTTACCTTCGGTAATCGAAAGTTGTGCACTGTGCTTGTCACACCAGATTTTTCGTGTCGACATGTACTTAGTTTCCGACAGTAGGGTACAATTGAATTCAAGATGTAAAATTTATAAGTATGGGAAAATATTTATATTTTGTTACCATGGCAACCATTTCTCCTATCCTTCCCTATGAAATACAAGAGTAAAGTGGTCTTCAGAAGATTTCAATCGCAAAATGAGAATATACATTTTAAAGAGCATCTAAAAAATAATTGATTTTTGAATTTTAAAAAAAATCGTTGGAGCAAATTTTGAGAAAATCGAAAAAAACTGAAAAAGTACATCAGTAAAGTACTAGTACACTTTGGCCGATTTTGATTAAAAGCTTATTTTTCCGGTCCCGGGGGTGTTTAACTTAAATATAAAATTTCAACCTCATAGCTCAATTCCTTCATGCTTAAAATTGAACACACACACCCACACACCCACCCACACACAGACAGACCATGTCGCGAAAACCACTTTTTTGGATTCAGGGGACCTCAAAACGTGAAGATCCATCAAAATCTCGACATCGAATTTTTGACATGAATCCAATACTTTCTCTCTATATATATATATTACATATATACATAGGTAAGAGAAAGTAAAAAGGGTATGGGACTAACTTGCAGCTGTGGAATAAACTTCTCTCGTCTCGTTTTTTGTTACATTCCACTTCATATATGTGGAGATTTTCTTCAATATTAAAAGATCACCGAAAATCAAACAAATACACGAGATTAAATATAGCCCTACCATCCTGCCATCTGTTGGCAAATTTCGTAATAGTTGGGCTTTTTGGCTAACTTGTTAAGACCCCTAACGCCATCTTATTCGAATAGCTTTACCTCCTTACCTTGGGAAGAATATTATTTTT